>BLKR01014916.1:0-159563 GCA_011170035.1 Teleogryllus occipitalis | reverse complement strand
TAAATTGACACATTATGTATTTCATCAAACTATACCAATTACCTACAGTTTGCTGAAATCCGTAATGTGTCATGTGCTACTGCCGCCACACAAGCATATCCTCACAGTTGCTCAAGAACCTTGCACCTCGCCCGACCACCAACCGCCTTGACACTCGTGAGAGCTAGAAACAACCGACCAGACATTCTTCAGTGCTTCTGAAAGAGCTGTCCGCTGAAGCGGAACCGCTCCCGGGAGCTAATCCTCGCGACCGGCGCCGCATACATCACGCGCGCGGGGGGCGAGGGGGGCGTGGCGCTGGAGGGTCGCCAGCCAGCGCTTATCGCGCGTGGCCGCAGCCGCGGGCGACGCGTGACGGAGCGGCGGCTGCTCCGCTGGCCCTCGGCGCATCGCTCGGACGCTCCGCACTGCGCGCCCTCGCGGCGCGGCGCCCCGTCGCCCAGGTGAACGCCCTAATGAAGCTGGCCCATTCTTTCACAAACCCTTATTCAGCTGCTGTCTGGAGGAGAATTCTAGCGGCCGGCTGCTCGGATCGGTAGTTTTCCGTGGTTTCTCCGATCAACCCCAGGCGAATGCCGGAGCAGTACCCTACCTAACGGGCCACGGACCGCGCGCGATCTGTCCTTCCTCTTCCTTGTCCTATCCTCTCCCCTTACACACACACACTTACACTAACATGCACTACACTACCACATATTCCGGGAGACCGTTCGGGAGCTTAGAGCTTGTCCCGGCTGGGGCGGTGCCCCGCTGGTGGGAGAGTCCTGGTTAGGGGGAAACCCCACTAGCCGACGGTAGGTCGGTGCCGGATCTCGCCATCCAGCGGGGGGAAGATCACCGCCATCTCCCGAGAAAAAACATGCACTACACTAACGGGACTAATGACCGAAGCAGTTGACGCGCCCGGAAACACGAAAAAATCAATCAATCAATCAATTTCACAAACCTTTAATCGAACGTCTTAGTTTTCTTTGCTTCTTTACCCGGAGCGGTGGCTCAGTGCATCAACTGATGTCACTGCAGTGCCCCTGACCGGGAGATCCTAGATTCGAGTCCCGACGGCGGCAGGATTTTCGACACTAGCTTTTCAGTTAGGTCGAATTCAGTCGCTGTCTGGAGGAGAATTCTAGCGGCCGGCTGCTCTCATCGGTAGTTTTCCGTGCTTCGATCAACACCAGGCGAATGCCGAAGCAGTGCCCTAATAAACGAGCTACGGGCCGCGCGCAATCTTTCCTTTCTCTTCCTTATTATATCCTCACCCCTTACACTAACATGCAGTCCACTAACACTGATGTTGGGAGACTGGTCGGGGTCTTAGAACTTGTCCCGGCTGGGGTGGTGCCCCGCTGTTGGAAGATTGGGGAAAACGCCGTTAGCCGACGGTAGGTCGGCGCCGGATCTGGCCATCCTGCGGGGGAAGAACACTGCCACCTCCCGAGCAAAAGCACGCACTACACTTACGGTACTAATGCCCCCAGTAGTTGACGCACCCAGAATCAGTAGCAATCAATTAATATTTGCTTCTTTTCAGTGGGTACTTTTGTAAAAATGTGCTAGACCGTGTGCCGACTCAGTACCTCGGTCCGAAGGGTTGCGGGTTCGAGTCCTGCCGTGGGCATAAATGTTTTTCCCTTGTCTTTCATGTATGTGTGTTGTCGCGGAATGCCTTTTGACTCTACTGAACACGGACTGAGGAGCCCTCAAGTGTGTCAGTGTCTAGTGTAAAGGTTAATGTGTGTCTTCATGAGGGACGTAGTGGGTTTCCGGCGCGGATAGCGGAAACCGGCATCCCCTGAAGCTGGAAAAAGCCTCAGGAAAAACTTATAAGTTATTCCCGTTATTGTTTACTTTCTTTCAAATAAAATTTTATTAATTACCTATGATTATCATAATGAATTAATTTGAGAAAACATTGGTGTTGATTGGATTAAAATTCTCTCGACCGTATTTGTGACCAGGCTAAAAGCTGTACTTTCCACCATAGACCATTCAATGTCCTCAGATAGCAAGTGCTTACACGCTCGCACTCTACGCACATGGAGCCGCTTTGTATTCCTCAAGATTTTTATTTACGTAGTACCTTCGACACCAGTGTGTTGTGAATTTAGTCCCATCTCTATTCAATTTCATTCCAATCAATTGTCTCCTTTTCTTGCTGTAACAGCCGTATCTTCCCAGTGACGATTGAAATACAAGAATCCCCTTGGGAGACGATAATTTCGCATGAATATCTTGTTATATTCTCGTAACTAATTACTCGTAGTTCTTATTTTTAACGAGATCTCACATTAGTTGGCTAAATGTGACACACAAACCGGATAATCAAAGGGAAGTTCAAGGACGTTTGACGTAGGAAGTTGAACGTGGAAGCAACGCTTTTTGCAGTAGTGGGGTGTTCTGCAATCAGCGAATAAGCTAGGAGTGGTGGTAGAGGAATGAAGCGATACCTATTATGTATTTCATAGCACCATTTTGTACGGAACAAGGTGTATCTTGAGCTCATCTGATTGAGAAAGCACTTTATCCTATCCCCTCAACTTGCTTAATCCTCCGCTACGATCGTAAGTTTTTTATTATTATTTTTTTAGAAGAGTGTCGCATTCTAAGAACACCTCGTGCGCCGCAAGTCCGTCCAACGCCATTGCATGCATCTTCCGCGTAACAAAGAGGTGCACTGCCAGGCGGGTAATAGTCGCTCGCGGATGGCAACGCGGTGGCGGGGAAGGGAGGGGAGGGGAATGGAATGGGAGCCGAGTGTCACAAAAAGCCGTTGCGATGCGGAGACAGCGGCGAATGTGAGAGAGTTCACGTGATTACGTTGGGTCGAATCCCAAATGAAAGGGCTAAAGTTTAAATTAAGTTAAAAAGAAAATCCACTTTGATTTGAAGAAACGAATCAATGGTAGAAGAAAAATAGACTAATGCAGTAATCTTGCCAATTAATAAAATAATTATCCGCTCATAAGTTATTTTGTCACATTCTCTGTGAAAAGTTGTTAGATATTCTTGGGATGTGCTAATAGGGATAACTCCTCTGAATCTCAAAAATAATTTCTAAAAAAGTAGATTGCATTCTGTGCAGTACATTGCCTTTTATGCAATGCTTCAGCCCTAGAGACAAGAGAAAACTATGTTGATGACTGCTTGAAGTACTTTCGATTTATGCCTTTCGAGAGAGGTAGTTCTCATTTTACCCCATCACGGTGCTGGATGCAAATATATTATTAGGATGTCCTCGAAAGAAATATTTGGTGTTTTAATTTTAAACGTTTGCTTTGAACATTTATCACAAGATTAATTTTGTGAATTTGTAAGTGAATCCACACTGTCCATTAAAAAAGTAGATCAGATTTGTAAAGAACCTCATGAATAATGTACGTTCATTTTCTTTCTTGGCGACTCTTAGTAGGGAAATAATGTTTTTCGAAGGAGTAAGATCACAAAAGGACTTCATTTGCCTGAGTATATCTAGGAATTTCCAAAAAATCTTTCACCATTTCTCATTCTCTGTTTCTCTCTCTCTCTCTCTCTCTCTCTCTCTCTCTCTCTCTCTCTCTCTCTCTCTCTCTCTCTCTCTCACTCACTCACTCACTCACTCACTCACTCACTCACTCACTCACTCATACACACACACGCACATACACACACACTCACTCACACGCACACAAACTCACACAAACACACACACACACATTTTTTATCGCCTATATACCCAATACGACTACCCTCTCACTTAATTTTCTAACTTCTAGTGATCAAGTTCCGGTGTCTTCATTCCAAAGACCTTGTACAACTTCATCCCATGGAGCCTGGTATCCATAACCTCTCAAGAGAGCACGAGTGCAGCTGCCATAGCGTTCGCTGGGCGCGGGGCGCGGCGGGAGGGGCGGGGCGCGGTGGTGAACGCGCAGGATCTCGGGCGCCTAGGGCAGGAGCCCCTGCCCCATCAAGAGGCAAGGAGGTCCGGGTCGTTGGCTCATTCTGCCCGCCAGTTGCCCCTCGCACAGACACACAGATTTGGCTTACGATGGGAAATGAACATTTCCTCAGTGCTTCATTTCTGTAAAATGATCTTGAAAGTGCTGCGATGTTAATCTAAATTCCTGTGTGAAAATTTGTTCTCGAGAGTACTGTGATTCCGAATAAATACTCCTTATATTAGGGCGGTTATATTCACATTAACCCTGTTATACTCTGCGTCCAGATTTTATCTCCATAATTAAATTTGAGAATGAACAGAAAATGGTCTTGAATACTGGGGTCGTATGAAATGGAGCATGAGCTATGGTTTTGTATATTAGCGAATGAAGTTGCATAATGCCAACCAAATGTTTCAAACTAGAAATTTTCTCAAAGGATAAGTGACTCATAGGATAAAATTGTAGTGATTTCTTGAATCAAAATCATCAAAATACATGAATGGGAATTGTGCCAATTTACATAAGAGTATGATTCGATCACCTGTACTGTTACAACAAATTTTTCGCCATAAACTTACTGGTACATAAGAAACAACAATCGAAATTTCAATGTTATCGAGAAAGAAAAATTGTCATCGAGAAGGAAAATTTGTTATCGTTATGAAAAGTTGCTGAGAAAGTTTAAAAGAAAAACGTTTTTATTATTTGTCAAGAGTTCTGCCAATAGGACTCTAACTTCTCACAATGAAATATGAATCACAGAAAAGTACAAAATTTCTATAGCTGCTATGATATTTTGATTAAAGTATTTGTCTTAAAACATCAGAATAAAGAAGACAGGAATACATTTTTCGTACACAAGAAAAGTAGTCAATCTCTGGTGTGGCTAGGCAGCGTACTAGCTTCCCGTGCTGTGGTCGCGGGTTCGATTCTCGGTTGAGGCAAAAATAGAGTTGTAGCTTTCCTTTAAAATCCTCCCAGTTTCTGTAGCAGTGTGACGAAGAGAAGCTCAAGCAGGCGGATCTTGCTAGTTACGGCGAAGAGAATACGTCATGTTCGCCTCATGTTGCTCTTACCCCTAAGCATGGGCATCTAGGCCCAGGCATGGGGGACACCGGTAGCTGGCCGGCGAAGTCGGACTTCCGACCCAATAACGCCAGGTACTTACAAGAAACAGTAGTTCACTTTTCTGAGCTTGTTATTCACATAAAAATAGTAAACTTGCATCACTTTCTTGTTGCAAAGGATGCAATCCAAAGAGAACCTTGACTGTCTCCTTGATCAAAATTATCCTCGTAATGTAGGTGGCACTAAAGAGTTCTTTGTAGGAGTGATAGCCATCTCTTTAGCGTGCTGTCACTGTCGCTTCCGTTGCTATTATATGATCACCAAGCCTCTGTCCCACACAGGAACTTTAGTGCAGAAAATCGCACATGCACTTTTTCAACGTCTTATTATTCTTGTCACTTACCACGTTATGAAACAGTTATTGTTACGTAATTGAATACAATATCTCGTAATTGCGAACATTTTAATGAAAATATTTTTTGAATAAGCATTTGAAAAGAGTCATAAATCAAAAAACGCAATGTTGATTTCTAAAACATTTATTTTACGATTGTTTTTATCTGTATGGATATATTAGGTTGCTTTCTCATTTCATTAATATGCATACGATTCTCAGATAAACAGAAAAAGACAGGAAGATATAAATAAATTATATAATACATATGAATAAATTAAAAAAATGATGCTTATAGTCCATTTGATAGTACAATTAAAATGTAAAACTCACTGTCACAATCATGTCTCATGGACACTGTCACATGATTGTGATTGTGAGTTATGGTATGTGGAATAAAACTGAGATGGTGAGGTGGGATTTTTAAAAAAATGCATCCCTGATGAAGGTGCAGCCGAAATGTTGATCAGTAGGTGATCTAGTTATTTGAATCAACCTTAACTCAAGAACCACAAACCCGTAACGGTTTATAATTTTGTTGAATAAATTTGAAGATATATCTTATTTTACAATACGTTCCGTTCGTACGTTCTTTCACTTCTTTACGTTCGTATTCATCCATTTCAGACAGATTTTTATAGATATTTGTCATTTTTCAGAGTGTTCGAATCATATCCGAGCAATCACATGCTAGGTTTGACATTTTGTTGAAACACACTGAGCAGACGACTGTCACGTCTACCCTTTAACAATCGTAGATACATAAGGAAACGTCTTACTTCCCGTTCATCATTATCCCTAGGGAAAGGATCCAAAGTAGTTAAACGACGATTAGCCCAACCCAGACCGCTCGGGCAGGAATGCACCGCTCGCAAACAGCCTGAGGCGCCCCCTGTTGTTCCTTGTTGGGGCGGTATCAGATCAGAGGCGCGACGGAACGTCTGGGTTCAGGCACCTGGTGTCGAGTCCCATACCTCACGAAGCAGGGAAAACAATTTCACGCATCACTGAAGTTCTGAAGTGAGAGAAAAATGAAATTGTTATTCATTGTTTTACGAGCGCATTAGGATCCAGAGTTAAGGTAAAATCATGGCATTTAATACGTTCAAGGTGTCGTGAAACTATCATATATATGAGAACCTTCCAGATTCATACTATTTAATGGATAGCTTTCACAGTTGTGTCCCACAATGGCGTGGTGATTTATACCCTTTAGATTGTAAACAGTTTTCTTATTAATATTAAAATGAAATAAGCTATAATAGTATTTACACGTGATAATAATAATAATAATAATAATAATAATAATAATAATAATAATAATAATAATAATAATAAATGTGAGATGGTGCCGTATTAATAATGTTGTAATAATAGTTGGAATTAGGCTTAATTGGGGTAAATGGAAACCTTTTTTCGCTTCTGAAAGTCTGATTAATATTCTTGCCTCCGTTTTTTAATGACCATATTTTTAAAAATGTGTTATCTCTCTCTAGTAAATTTTCTACAAGTTTTACAATAAAAGACTTACTAATTTCAAGAAAAAAATAAATGTTCCTACAACGTGTCTACATTTCTCCGATCCATCTAAATCACTACTATCTCATTTATTGCAATGAGCTGAACTAAGGGGTAAATACAACCGAAATAAAGTTAACATGTGTTAGTGTTTTAATGGAGCCTCATATAAATTGCACCTGACTTTAGATCGTTCTCCTATTTCTCTCCAGATTCTAAAATATATTGTTTTCTGGGTCTGTATTTAGTGTGTACAACTACCAGTAAATCTCAACTACACTAATCCCATCTAAATCTGCAAATGTTTGATTTAAGATTTTTTAAAAGTGTACCATCAAAAACCGTTCACAGACGTACGAACGCTATAATGCGCCAGGTAAGCCTTTATATGATAAAAAATTAGAATGACTATTCCATTACAATCATTAGAATGGCTAGAGAAACATATGTTCCAATCAGGGAAGTACATCTACAAGAAATTCTCTCTTTGTAACCCCATTCTTCTTCCCACTTCTTTCTACTGCCCCATTATAAGTTGCGAAACGTCAACATAAGAGGCAGTGTGCACTGAATGCGCGATTTTTTTTTCACAAAATATTAGGCGCATTCTAACACTATCTTGATCATAATTTCATTCAAGGAATATTTGGCCTTATTAAATTCTCCTCGTGGTCTTATTAAATATCACTCGCGCGTCGTAAATTTCCGTGTAAATTCCGGTGCACTCGTGGCATTCCCCTCGATAAGATCCACCTTCATTAATGAAAGCGCCACGCAGGGCTCCAAAGAGCGTGCAGCGGAGCGTGCGCCGCTGGCTCCTCGGCCGCCTGCACCGCACCGGAGGCGCGCCAAGGCCCCCGGCGACCACGGCGAAACGACACGACGGCGAAGGCTAGGGTTGCCAACAATTTCATGTAAAAAGGAGGACACTCAATAAGCAGAAATAAATAAATAAATAAAAACAAATAAATAATACATAAATAATAAAATATGAATAAAATAACAATAAGTAATAAAAAATAAATAAAAAACAAATAAATAATAAAAAATTAATAAACATAACAAATAAATAATAATAAATAAACATTAAAAATAAATAATAAAAATAAATATAAAATAAAAAAAAATAAAAAATCGCACCAACACATTTCTTTTTGTAAATATTTCATTTAGACTAACTTCAGTTCTATATCTTTCTTCTCTCCATTTGCAATTCAAGTGAAACGATTTGTTCATAGAGTGCAGATGAAGATGGTCTGAGCTCGTCTCTTTTTACTTTCTCCCGCTTATTTATTTTAGTGGCTAGACAGAGACACTATTATGTATACGTATGTCAGCGTTCAGAAAAAGGATATTCATGTTTTCTATTCTAAATTAAATAATAAACGATAAAGCGTAGCAGGTGTGAGTCATGTGATAAAATAAATGACAACAGATGTTAAAAATGTACTAAAAGGAGAACATTTAAAACATCAAGTCAAGAGGACATTTGAGTCAATGGAGGACTGCCCTCCCAAATGGAGGACGGTTGGCAACCCTAGATGCGAGTATTGGCGATAAAGTAAATAACAACAAAGTTAAAAATTTACTAGAAGGAGAACATTTAAAATATAAAGGAAGGCGAGAGTCCAGTTGATGTCAATAGAGGACTGTCCTCCCAAATAGGGGACGGTTGGCAACCCTAGATGCAAGTACTGATGATAAAATAAATGATCACAGATGTTAAAAATTTACTAGAAGGAAATGTGAATATGGACGAGAGGACAGTTGATGTCAATAGAGGACTGTCCTCCCAAATGGAGGACGGTTGGCAACCCTAGCAAAGGCGGTTCTTGGGCGGCTGCTGTTTATTCCGCGCGGCGGCGCCCAAGGCCCTGCAGTGCGACCGAGCGACGGCCCCCCGCCGCCCCGCGTCCGACGCGTTGCGTGCGCTCCGTTCGTGCAACAGCCACGCCACGCCATCAACTTCGCTACCGAAGTTTCGCAGCCGGACATGCGTTGCAGCGCGGATAGTTCCTGCTTCGCGATACGAGGGTATTGATTTATGTTTGGAAAATTAATTGGTAGTGTAGGTTTTGGCGGCGATCGTAATACACGGCGGTTGAAGTTCATAGATCGTATCGCAAAATCAATTTGGTTGTCAGCTTGCTTGCTTGGAAAATGATAATAATTATTGAATAGAAATTGACAGTAATACTTTATACGTGTGTAATTATGTAAATAGTTAAGAAATTGCTAATAGTCACGTACGCCAGAAGTCGAGTTATCAATAAACCTCATTGGGACAATGATATGGAAGAAAAGAAATTGAAATAATTATTGAAATTAACTGCACCAAAATAACCTCTTCCTCTCGAAACGAGTAATGTGGTTGTCATGTGGGAGATAAATGCCACGAAAATTAGTCTATTGCGTTAAACAAACGTGATAAAACGTATTTGAAATATAAAAATGAAATTAAGAATTTATGATTCAATGGAAAAATGGAAAACAGAGACCCATAAAAAATTCTACAGCAAATTCCATATGGATAACAAAAAATTTTATATATATATATATATATATATATATATATATATATATATATATATATATATATATACACACGATTGTTCTCTCAAGATGAGTAGTACTTTTAATTATTACGTTACTTGGAAATGACACTTTTACGTAATACTGTCATTTTGGCAGGATACTGCAGACAACGAAAACCAAATATACAATAATAGTATATAAAAAGCATATCTCCATTATCGTCACAGAAAAAAATAGTCTGTTCTATTTCTTACCAGTTCAAATATTTGTGTCTCTGTGTCACGTCGGAGAGCAAGCCATTTCACTTTTTCCTCGAGAGCAGTTTCCCCTTCGTGCCACACTGGTTGCCTCTCACCACAACCACTCTCGTCTTCTTTGAAGGAATCCAAGTCCGAACCTTCATTATCACCGCCGGTACCTCCACTCCGGCACAATAACCAACATTTCTACTATTTTTTCGGCACCACCGCAAAATCCCAAGCCGCAATGGCCTGCCACCGCTAGTGGTTCGACCACATAAGGCGCTACCGCCATTAACACAGCGATTGCAATTGCAGCCTGCGGCGAGGAACCTAATTGCGCCAGAGCTTTTCAGCACGAGTTTCGAAAGAAGTTCCTTTCCTCGGAATGTATCACTTGTATTTTTTCATGCCTCGAGAGCGTTTTGCGGTTTGAGAATCTAATTTAATTATATACATACGAACCATTCGTCTGTCACTTCAGGGCGTAGAGGAGTAGATATACGATAGGCAATATGAGTCACCTCTTCTTGGAATTTCAGAATTCCCAAGATTTCTGTTTTAATTAGAAGTGGCTGCCATTGAAACATCCAGCTCGAAGCTTTGTCTTGTAACCATGTTGTGAGATTCCGCCGTTTATTACTCTCTTTCGTTTCGTTTGCTGAAGAGCATGCTGGTGGTAAAGTAACGGCCAATTAAACTGGAAATACAAGGTGGCAAACTGCTACAAATGGACTTCTTCAGTATTCAGAATAATGTAGTCTCAAGAACTCATCTCGTAGCTAAATTCTTATTGGAACCACGAGAAGTTTAAAATAATATATATATTTTAAAAATCAAAATTAATTAGGGCATTCTAAAACAATCTTCATTTGATCCATTCGTATCTTATAAAAGCTCTTCAAAACATGGTGCGGCTATATGGTTCTCGATGAAATAAACATGTAAGAACTCTTATTTTAAAATTAAGAACATATTTGCATGTCATAAAGTAGTATAATAATTAAACTGAAATTTGTCTCCCTTCAAGCGAAGTCGATGCGATTTTAAGACTAAAAGATGTAAATTCAAACAACATAACTCGTCGATGCAACTCATTTATGAACATGCAGAAGCGCGAAATATCGACTTTTAAAACGACTTCATTAATTGGTAATTGGTCAAGGAAAATATTCCCTGCGTCTCGTGAGAAACGACTGGGCGGGTGCCCGAGCGGAGACACGCTCTGCAGCCTGCACTTTGCATGCTGCAAGCCGCGCGTCGAGAACGTGTCGTTCGCGTCTCGCGATTAAACGGCTCGCGAACCGGATCGGTGGGCGGTTCCCCGCGGGGGTGCCTGCGCGCCGCGCCGGGGTCCTCGACCGCGCGGAATCGATATTCAGATCGACTTCGGTAATTCTGGAACGCGGAGCATTGGGTATGTTGGCGACAGAACCGGGTGCACTGACCTGCTTAAGTTATCCGTAGACGATCTGCGGAATAATGGGACGAGTGTGAATACCCAATTGTAGGCGTCAAAAGTGCGTTCAACTGTTGGATATGTTTACGATCAATTCACAAATATTGCTGAAATATTCTACGTACTCAACGATTTTCTGCACGAACAGGGTAGTTTTAAGTACGAGAACGAAAGTTACATGATTGAGATGTTCATTAAACTTCATATGTAATCGTGGATCTTCAACTGACTGCTGTTGTTTTATTGTGACCAGTTGCAAATTGCAAATAATTTCAACAAAAAATAATCTGCGCTATATGATCATGAAGTCATTCGCCATATAATTTCTTTCTATAAGGAAACAAATGAGTACTTTTGCTCTGGCTTTTTATACGTGGCGTGTTTTGAAATTCCGGTAGCAGGAGAAAATTTAATATTCCACCATTGCTTTGGGTGAAGGAAATAAGAGTTGTTATTGCAAGGAAATAACTAGACATTTAATAAACTACAGCAACATTATCCTTGCGTAATTATGCTCTTTAGTAGACTTGTTGCTTTATACAATTATTTGCTGGTTCACTTTGAAATTCAGTACTTTAAATCTTTGAGTAGAAGCAATATTTGTTATGATTCTGGTAATTTTATTAGGATTTTATAATGTGATCAGCTCGAATGTTTATGTGATGCAGTCACGCTAGAATACCTATCAAGAAGAAAAAAGTTGCAATTGTCACGAAAGTCTGCATAACACGAATCTGCATAATGAGATTGTATCAACTCTGCATACTGAAATAATCGATTACAACAAAAATACACCAAACTAAAAACCGTCTAAATGTTAGATTGTTTTGCGTTCTGATGCGAATGTTTCCCCGATTGTTTTTATTCCTAGGAAAAATATCTTGGAAGAGCTTTCACTTTTAATCATATATTTTGATAAACCCAGATGCTGTGGCGTCTGCCGAGGCGTCTGCTAAACTCAAATTTGGATCCATAAAAAATGAATATCTAAGTTACCGATGGTCAGTACAGTCATTAGTCATTCAATAATAATGATACTCTAATGAAACCTGTTTTACGTTTGGACACACAATTAGTCTTAGTTATTATTGACCTTTGTGTCAAGTACTCAGATACTTCGTGTTTCCGTCCTTATTAGACATTTCTATTTTTGCAAACAGCAATTCTTAACATGCAAGACAACCCTTAACATGCAATAAGTAACACTATAAAGTAATTTCACACCGCCCGAACAATGATCTCGTAAGAGATCGTTAACAATAACGTACCTTTTGATCTGGGGCCATTCGTTATTCGCAAGTTATGGACATCGCGAAAATGCTTAAAATGCTTCCTAAGGTACCACCTTAAGGCGATGAGCTTCCGTATTTAGTATATACTTCCTGCTATTCAGCGCAACACAGGATATTTTTTTCATCTAACACAGAACCATTTAACACACCTGACCCTCGTTATTTTACCATTTCTCGAATGCCTCGAGCCATAACTTCTCACCATGATTAGTTGCGGCTTGTTTCTGGCTCGTTGGCATGATCAATGTCCTTCAGCGGCGTCCATAAAACATTCCATGTTGTACTGTCTGGCTCAACGCAATGAGCTTGAACCTCCAATTAACGAAAACTGTAAGCGAGTTTGCACGTAATTACATTGTGTTGTCGTCTCCATTTAACTATTCAATCTTTAATTAGAAAATTCCCACATTTATCGTTTGAGAACGTTCACTACACAATTGCCTGATAATTATTATGAGAGGTGTTTGGGACGCCATAAATATGGATAAATTTACTTCAAGGCAGTAATCTTCGTTTTCAAAAACAGATTTTTACATGATAGCATTCTTGGTTTACAAAAAATGAAATGATAATAAAACATTATATATTGACAGATATATGTTCGTATATAAAGTGTGATTGTACCCGTACACGGAAGGGAGCATGATATGCATCATTCATAGTGGCCCAGCATTGATTTTTTTGTATAATTTACATATATTTATATATTGATCAATAAATGATAAAAAATTAAAAACAATTTCATTATTTCTAGATTATTTGACTCCCTAACGATGTTTCTCTGACCAGCTAATATACCGGCACGTAACGTCGGAGCAGAAGTAAAGTAAATTTCAAATACTGTCAATTTCTAGGAGAACGTTTTAATCTGAGTTAAGCAGTTTATTCCCGTCCAAACACCAAGTATTTCACTGCATATAGCGGATGTCTGGTGAACCACCTCATGACATAAGCAAAAATATATGTCCGCACTTTCTAAAAAAAATATTTTATTGATAAAAAATTTACGTTTTTTGAGAGACGTCACTTTTCTCGTGTATCGTCGATATGGGTTTCTTTGAATGTAGGTCGAAACAACGTGAGATCTTTTCCAAAACGCGATTCCAACTGTACCAAGTAGGATCCATCTCGCGATCATTTAGAGACACAAATAGCGTTTTTCATTAGTTGCACTGAAACCCACCCTAGTGCAGGGCAAAAACGTCATCACTCCGCAACATTGCTGCCCCACACACGTGAAGGGCAGCTACGAATGAAAGGGATTCCGAAACTATGTCAGTGTGTGTGCGCTACGCAGTGAAATTATAGATAGATGTTCTTGGTCTGACACACTGATGGAACTCGAAAAATAATAATTTTGAATTATGATCGTTGTTATAATTTTTATGAAGTCTTTTGGTCATTCTTACTTCTTAATTCATAAATTATTAACGAGTGATTTATTTAAAAACTTCGAAAACTTCAAATGCGTGTGTCGAAATTTCATTCTTTGAGATTTGCAAGTGATCGAGATAGTACACGAGATTTTGCACCGAAAGGCTTTTGCAGAATTATTTAATTATTGAAAACCATAAAAATATTAACATGAGCATTTCCGCTGGTATATGAATTGGCATGCGAGAAATATTTCTTGGCACATATATTTGAATGATTTTGTAAAGGTCACTATTTTTATTTTCCCTTTATTAGCGTTTCGAAATTGAGACGTACCTACACTTTGGTTTCCAAATATCACTGGATTTGTTAACATTAAGTTATTCAAGGTTAAATTTTAGGGAAAAAAATTATTTTCTGAACTTCGCGAAAAATATTTTCAGACATTTCTTGCAAAACATAATATACTCCATCATTCGAAGTATCCCTGCGTGCCTTAAAATCCTCAATTGCCTTCACCACGAATTCAAATCAGCATGGATAACTTCCGTACCTAACCTCACATTGGCCTGATGCACTGAACTGCACTGACGCGATCGTCAGTGCAGTTTAGGACGCCCCGAGTGCGCCCAGGTTCCGCATCATTGTGCGAATGGAACATGCGCTTCTTTGCACTAGTGCGCCCTAGCGGTTGAATGGAACACAAAAGCTGCCCTGAGTGCGCACTGGGTGAGCACCAGTGCGGCGAATGAAAAACGCTAAAAGTCTCCGTGTTTCCAGTCTGCTCGACCACCCAGAGCAACGTATTCCTCATTATTTCTCCGTCGTATAATCCTGCATTAATCCCGACAACCGGGGGGCGGATACTGATTACCAAACCAGCGGAGTTGATCTCGAGAGGCGGCCGTGGGACTCGCAACGGCTGCCGCGCGCCGGGAGCCTCCAAACGCCCGCAACGAGGGCACGCCTCGTTGACTGCGCGGCGGCGGCGGCGGCGGCGGCGGCGGGGGCGGGGCGGCGCCGGCGGCTATCACGTCGCGATCTGCCCGCCCCCAGCTCCCGATGCCCTCGCCCGCCCCCGCCACCCGCCCCCTGGCGAGCTGCCGCGGCAGATTCGTGGCCGGAAACGCCTTCGGTGCCCCTTTGACGCGCCTTTGTTTCCTATGAGAGCGCATCTCACGTTTAGGCGCCCGGCGAGGAGGCGGACGTGTCGTTGCTCCTCATGAGCTGATGCGGTCGAAGGATGTGAGATTGCGGCTTGTGTAAGACCGGCGGTGAACGTAATTAGGGGGTTGGGTTCACCGCAAATTGCAGTGATGCAGTCGCTAAAGAAATGTACATATCGGTACGGTTTGTCTACAATAATTAACAAAGTAGTTCTCGAGTTTCAGGAGAGTGGAGTAAATGATTACCTTGAGATAAAAATATTGACGTTCATAACCATTTGTAACTTCCTGAATGCAGAGAGAAGGATGAAGGAACGAATTATTCTTTTTCACGAGGTCGTATGTCACTCAGGTTTTGACATACATTATTTTCCTTTTTTGCTGAGTCTATCCATGCTACTCCTCCGTTTATACATACTTACTCATGTCTTGTTGTAGGTCGTATTCAGTGAGTAAATAAAGATATATCTATCAACATCTGATATAGATTATGGCAGTCTATTGCCTTCTAACTTTTGATTATTGCTAAAATGTGTTAGAAAGATGATGTGCAGCACATAAAAAATATAATGAAATTAATATGAATAACATAGTATTAAACTGTCCAGTAATTTAAAGTAAATATTGTGCAAATATGCAGCACCAAGTCATCAAAATACCATTACAAGTACCACTTACTTCCTAGAACTTATTTCCAGGAGTCCGTCAGCAAATGAAAACAAGGGAGACGAAACGACGTATTGAAGACCAGGTTCCTGACAACTTAATCCTACGAATTCTCAAACGTTTGTACTTTTTCTTTGTGAGCTTCCAAGAGACCCCTTACATTTCAACAATTGGTATGAGTTCATAAGAAGAGAATTGATAAGTCCCTCTCCTGTGCTATTGAGCAGTAACTCAAAATATCCAGGCACATTCAACATGAGTTGGTAAATGTGTATTTTGTCTGTGTGCTACTTACCGAAATAATGTTTTTGATTATTAATGCTTATTACTATAATTTTATAATGCTTGATTAATAATGTTCTTAATGATGATTGTATAGTTTTTCGTATATTATCAATCCCGACTATAAATTATTCATCAGTAAAAAGAAAGAAAAATCATATTTTCGAGCCTGTCAGGTTCTCCAGATTTAAGAGATCACTAACCCCGGATATTGGTGGGCTCACATGAACAGTCGGTATGAAACTGAATAAGCCTCATCCTAAAAGGACCACTCCGATAAAACGGGAGTTATCAGCACTCAGCACTCTTAAAACTGATCATATTAAATTAAACCAACTTTGAGTTCGAGCAACTCGCCGTTTTTTGGACTTGTCATCAAGTAGTCACTTTTATCGAAAACTCATGTCTGATAGAACGCTTTTCAGTTACTCAAAACATTTTTCTTATTACGTCAGTAAATGGCCTGCAAAACTCACTTTTCTTTTTTCCACTACGAACACATTACTCTCCGTATCGCTTCGCAGATAAAGAGTAAAATATTGACATCTCATACATCGACTATTGAATATTATATTTGACTCACTTACAAACACTCCGGTCCGAAGGGTCGCGGGTTCAAGTCCTGCCTTGGGCATGGTGATTTGTCCTTTGTGTCTCATGTAGGTATTGTCGCGGAGGGTCTCACGATCTGATGATCTCAGGCCAGAGGAACCCGAAAGTATTTGTGACTAGTATGGTCGAATATGCTTTCCATCCGGACCTAAAGGGTAACCGACTGTCAGCTGGATAAAATCCATAGAAAAAAAATAAACACTCCCATGCATGAGGTGAATAATTATGGTGGACAAAACAGACACGTAGTAAGATTATCAACTTCTGATAAATAAATTAAATAGTACCCCATCATCAATACCACTAATTCCTCCAAAACAAAACCTGGTGTAATTGAAACGATCCCGGTCCGGGCAAAATATTAATACAACAAAGCGGCGGGGAAGCAATTTTTCCACTCCACCTCCGCCCAACTTGAGGCGCGGTGGGGCGCGGCACCGGGACAGGACGTCGCCGCCGCCGCCAGCGTCACCTCCGCCGCCGACAGAGGCGACGCCGGCGACGAAGCGGCGGAGCTGCGGACGTCGACGCCCGACAATGGAGGCGCAAGGACAGATGGCGTTCGAGGCGCGCGCCGGGCTCCAAGCGCCGGATTTCCCCGGCGCCCAAGGACGGCCCACCGCCCCGCGCAAGATGACACTCCGCTCAGGCCGCCCAGCACTAAGCTGATTTGATTGATTGGTGTTTCTGGGTAGGTCATCAGCTGTAGACATTAGTCCCGTTAATGTAGTGAATGCTTAATCCTGGTAGGTGTCGATGTGTTCCTCCCCCGCTGGAGCATATCTGACGCCGATTGATTGATTGATTGTTAGTGATTTAGGGCGCGACAACTACTAGGGTCATTAGTGCTGTAAGTGTAGTGCATGATTTTTGAGGTGGCACTGTACTTCCCCCGCTGGATGGCGAGACCTACCGTCGGCTAGCGGCCAGGTATCTTCCACCAGCGGGGCACCACCCTAGCTGGGACAAGCTATAAGCTCCAAATGGTCTCTCGGCATGGGTGGTAGTGTAGTGCATGTTAGTGTATGTTTAAGGGGAGAGGATTGGCAAGGAAGAGGTAGGAAAGAACGCGCGTGGTCCGTGGCCCGTTTGTTAGGTTACTGCTCCGGCATTCGCCTGGAGTTGATTGGAGAAACCAAGGAAAACTTCCGATCAGAGCAGCCGGTCTCAAGAATTCTTCTCCAGACAGCGACTGAATTTGACCTAACTGACAGTCTAGTGTCGAAAATCTTGCTCTCGTCGGTACTCAAACCTAGGACCTCCCAGTCACAAGGACTGCAGTGACATCAGTTGGTGCCCAAACCCATCACTCCTTGTGGTCTCCTGGCGCTCGCCCAGCACTAGGCTGATTTGATTGATGTGTCTGGGTAGGTCATCCGCTGTAGATATTGGTCCCGTTAATGCAGAGAGTGCTTAATCCCGGGAGATGTCGATGTGTTTCCCCCCTACTGGATGCTATCCATCCTCATCCTGCACGTCAACTAACAAAGAATTTTACCCGGCGGGTCTTGTTCAGCCGAGTCAAGCCAAAAGCTTCCAACATATGTATAAGTATGTGTAAGAGGGAGAGCACAGAAAAAAAGTGAAGGAAGGAAATGTCGCTCTCGGTCCGTGACCAGTTTCCCTCCTTTTTTCCTGGTGTTGATAGGAGAAATCACAGAAAGCTACTGATTAAAGCAACTGTCGTGTGAATTCTCGCCTAGGCAGCAGTTGAATTCGATCTAGCTATCTAGTTAGGACGAAAATCTGCCACCGTCGGGACTCGAACCCTAGGGCATTCCGAGCCCGCGTTAATCGACAGAAATAGGACCGACAACAAGAGTACTGGGTTGGTTCATACGGAATTTTAAATCAAAACTAGTCTACAGATTCGAGTATATTTGATTGCTTTTCTTTCCACATATAGCACTATTTTCAGATAAATTGGTCAAAACACTGTGAGATCTTTTTCTCCCTGAATCATGAGTAAATTGCTCCAACAATACTCAGAGAATCATATCACTGACGACCGAATACGTATTAGGGGGAAATAGAAATTACAGTAAATGCTTCTTTCAAGCATAATTTGTGAGTTTGCAACTCGTAAACGCAAAACATATATCTAAAAACTGTGTTTCCGGTACCACTTCAAGATTTTTGCATTAGAATTAAGATTACAATAATGAAATGAAGCTCAGTGGTAGAGATTAAGGGGAAAAAAGCAAGATTCCACTAAAAGTTGTAACTTTTAGTTAGGCCCTCTATTAAGGTTTGTCTTTTTTCTCTGATAGTATCGTGGAAGAAAATGAAAGATTCTAAAGCTGAACATTCATTCAAATAATAGTACCATCAATTCATTACTGCGTAGGCACGAGAAACCGAGTAAACTCCATTAGGGAAGATAGCGTTCTCTGAAGAAAACCATCCCGAAACGCACTTAAATATTCTAAAAATGACCAAAGGAATGTTGAACTAGCGAGGAACCGGTCGACTTATCTTCCTGGTTTAGGGAAGCCCAATTTATTGCTAGACCTCCAATGAATGGCAAAATCCGGGAGGCTGCTCAACGGAAGCCTGGTTGGGGAACGCAGACGTGGATAGGGTTGCCAACCGTCCTTCATTTGGGAAGTCAGTCCTCTATTGATGTCAATTGTTCTCTCGTCTTCTTTCTATTTTAAATGTCCTCCTTTTACTAATTTTTTAACATTTGTTGTCATTTATTTTATCACATGACTAACATCTGCTTCGTTGTATTGTTTATTGTTTAATTTAGAGTAGAAAACGTGAATATCCTTTTTCTGAACGCTGCCTCACTCATGCATGCTAGTGTCTCTGTCTAGCGACCAAAATAAAAATGAGACGATCAGACCATTTTCATCTGCATTTTGTGAACGAATCTTTTCATTTGAATCGCAAATGGAAACAAAAAAGAAATAAAGCTGGTATTAATGATGATGCGTTTAATTTTTTTGTTTTATTATTATTATTATTATTTTCCTGCAAATCGGCCATATTGGGCCACGCGATACGTGCATCCTACCGGGGCTCACACTGAAGTATGGGTGTAGGTGCACGTTACTTTCCGGGTGGGGGGGGATCTTGCAATTTAATGCATATTCCTTTTTTATTCCCCAGGATTACCCTTGAGGGACTGGGTAAAGTGACGATGATGTTGGATGATAAAAGAGACATACACAAACATACAGACACACACACAACACAACCACGCCCGATCCTCTTGTCCGAGACCGCTACCGCACTACTGCCTTAACGATCTCGGCCATTGGATCGGCATTTTATATTTTATTTGCTTATCGAGTGTCCTCCCGTTTACAAGAACATTGTTGCCAACCGAAGTCGCGGCGCATGTGGCGGAAGGGTGACGCCGCCGCGGCCGTGCGCCGTGCAGACGCGTGCTGTCACGTCCCGGAACCATCCTCCGACGCGCCGGCATCCTCCGCTTCAGTCAGGCGAGACGCGCACGACACCTCGGTATTCTTACGCGCCACTGTCGCTAACCACACGGAGCAAAGGTTACATAATGTCCGGGCGCCGGGCGTTGAAGTCACCGCGTGCGCTTGTATTGATTCGACCTTGCTGAACTTGTTGATTGTTGATTGATTGTTTCATGTTTCCGGGCGCGTCAACTGCTTGGTCATTAGTCCGTTAGTGTAGTGCATGTTTTATTTTCGGGAGATGGCGGTGATCTTCCCCGCTGGATGGCGAGATCCGGCGCCGACCTACCGTCGGCTAGTGGGGTTTCCCCTAACCAGGACTCTCCCACCAGCGGGGCACCGCCCCAGCCGGGACAAGCTCTAAGCTCCCGACCGGTCTCCCGAATATGTGGTAGTGTAGTGCATGTTAGTGTAAGTGTGTGTGTGTGGGGGAGAGGGTAGGACAAGGAAGAGGAAGGAAGATCGCGCGCGTGGCCCGGTTGAAGGTACTGCTCCGGCATTCGCCTGGTGTTGATCGGAGAAACCACGGAAAACTACCGATCAGAGCAGCCGGCCGCTAGAATTCTTCCACAGCGACTGAATTCGACCTAGCTGAGCTAGTGTCGAAAATCCTGCCGCCGTCAGGACTCGAACCTAGGACCTCCCGGTCAGAGGCGCTGCAGTGACATCAGTTGATGCACTGAGCTACCGCTCCCGGTCTGAACTCAACTGCACGTGTGTTTCTTTTTGCCGTGTCGATAAACGTGGTATGTCTGTTCGGAGGAAGAGATGAATGCTTTTTTAATGCAACCCTCGTCTTACACTGTGCTTACGATGATTGTGTAATAATAGTGAATACTGGTTGTAAACATGAAGTACTGACCGTATATTAAACTTTTTGTTGGCCTCGTTTCTGAGTACCTCTATTTCATTTTTCACGGTTAGTAGGTACTGTATCCTCTGTGGGAGTACGTAGCACTCCTTAGCATTTCTTAATAGCACACAAAGAAGAAAAATAGACATGATTGTACTCTTCGATGCAAAAGTACTAGCTCGTGATTCGCTAGAATAAATTTCGGGATGACTCTGGAGAACTTACGTACTTGTTATTCGCTAGTGAAATATAATTTATTCCTTCTGCTACGAGAATTAGTGTCGTCAGCAAAAACCCGCTATTTACCTATTTGGCGCGGGAATGAACTGCTTATTTATTGCAGAAACGAGAGGCTGGCGATTATGAACTGCAGAGTAGTGATGAGCTCCTTCTCAAACACGTACGAAACCGGTTTTTCCAGGGACGTGTCATCAGTAGGCTCGCAACTAGAATTATCCCAACTCTGATGAGTATTTACTTAATACGGGTACTAACGTTGACATTGATATACTATAGCAACGAAGGAAGTTGTGAATCCCAGTTCTCAGAGCGATAGTTTTGCGAATTCGTTCATTTCCTACTTCATTGCGTTTCATATTTCATTGAGCATTAAACAAAGTTAACAATTTATTTTCATAAATTCTGAATTCTCTTAATAAAATATAAGCGACGATTTAAATGCGTAGAAACTGAATTGCAAACAATTAAGCGAGGAACGGTAAAAAATCAGACAAGGAAGCAATCATCAATACCAGACGACACAAAATTCAGACAGAACATGTCAATAGCAGACAAGTAAACAATGTAAGCGCCGAAAATCAAAAACGAAATATCCGTAAGAAAAGAGAACTTTCGAAAGGCGATAATCAAGAAAAGAAATGTTGAAATGGGACTATAAGAATTGGAAGAAAACGACCGACGGTGTAATAATACGATAATTCGTGAGCACACAGGAAAAAAGCATCTGGCAAAATATACGATGAAATGGATAAAATAAAAGTTATTAAAATTTCAAAAGACGACCTCGTAATTTAGCAACGAAAATTAAGCCCAAATTCGACAATCCTGCATACGGAAGCACACATTTAAAGCTCGGCGTCCAATTTAATTTCGATTTCAAAGGAGAGCGTATCCATTAATTCAGATGTATTCAAATCAAACTTCCTCCAGTCGGGTCCGAACAAAAATAAACATGGTCCCGTTACTCCGCCACGAGCCCTTTCCCAGGCTACACGCGAGGTCAGTTTCTCCCTGACCATCCTCTTCGGGCCGTAAGACAAATCGCCGCCGCCGCCGCCGCCGCCGCCACCGCGCCCACCGGCGCCACCGGTCCCGTGCATGCCCCGACCGCTGACTGAAATTGATATTCGCTTGACATCCCCGATCGGCGCGCGGACTCCCTGCTCAGGGCGGCCGTCACCGCCGCCGCCGCGCTTATCGCCCCCCGCCTCCTTTCTCCGTTACGCGAAGCTTCCTGCACCACCACTCTTCCTTGGGCGATGAGTGGCGGGGGGGCGTTGCGGGGTGAAATCGAGATGTCGTAGAGCCTTCGGCCTGGGCTGTGGGTGGGCGAACGGTGACGAAGGTTCCAAATGGATTCTTAAAATATTTGAAGAGCTTTGAAAAGACAGAAAAGTTTTCTCCTTTCGAAGATATACTTCATATATAATTTGTCATCAAAATTTGCATTTAAATTCTCACTATCACACTATCGGAAAATCAGTTGGGAGATGTAAGATTGCTCACAGTTAGGCACTGCCTAGCCTGGGAGATACTTGGAGGAGAGGGAAACCATTAAACAGCCAAACCAACGTGTAGGTCGGCGCTGGATCTCACATTGTTTGGGAAGAAGTAACCTGTCATCTGAAAGCAATCTGCTGTACGTACATAACTAATAACATAGTATACTCCTGATTTAAATATAGTGGTGCATTTCAAGGTCATGAGCTACAGAAAAGAGAGGGGACATTGTCATCCAATCGGGAAAACAAAAATCAAAATTCTTAAGTCAGAACGAAGCTTCCAATTGATGACAGTCTTCCCTCTCCCTCCAACTTCAAAATGTGACCTTGAAGTTCCACTGTGATTCAACTTCTGAGTAGAATTAACACACGGAAACAGTTAACACAAATGCAAGAATCCATGTTCTCGCAGAAGTGAGCCGCCGATTCCTTCAGATAACACGCGATAAGAGATAAGAAACCCCAACTTTTTTTCCTAGGGCTTTTATCCGGCCGACAGCCAGTAACCCTTTACTTCCCGATGCCGGGACGCATATTCGATATACACTAGACACCAACACAATTTGCGGGCTCCTCTGATCTGGGGTCAGCAGAACGCGAGGCCTCCTCCGCGACAACACATACAAAGTCAAGGGACAACAACCATGCCCGGGAGGCGGACTCGAACCTGCGACCTTCGGACCGAAGTGCTGATTCGGTACTCGCTCTAGCCACCCGGCCATCCAGGTCGGCAGAAACCCCAACTACTTTCTGTTTTAATTTCTCAATGTCATGGTCCGTGATCCTACTGTGAAGCGGACCGGTGCGGGGCGGGGCGATGCGGGGCGGGGAGGGGTAGAGCGGGGCGGGTGGGGGCGGGGTAGGGCGGTGCGGGGCGGGGCGGGGCGGGTGCTCTGGAATGCTTTTGGCGAGCGGCCACGCGGGCGGAGGGCGCTGCGGGGCGATGACTCTGCAGTCGCCCTCACGCGTCTCATTTCCGCAGAAAAGGCTGCGCCGCGCAGTCGCAACGCCCTCCGACGCCCCTTTCGCGCCTCTGCGCTTAATCGGCCCGCGCGGGCTATTGACGCTGCCGGCGCTTCTCGGAAGCAGCAAATGGAGAATGGGTAGCGGCCGGGCCGGCTTCTTCCACAAAACCCGTCGGATTACTTGTGGAAACGTTGCAGGAGGTCTAAGAATTTATCTTGTGATTCTTACAAGGGATTGGACCACAGTGGTATGTCAAAACACGCCGTGAATTTTACAGATATAGTTAATATCGCATTTAATTCATATGGAACCTTTTAGCAGCGGAAACAAACTAGAAGCCACTATAAAAGTCGCTTCTCGGTATTATTTCGAATGGTGTCTCCAGATTACGCACGCGCGACCGATCTGTGCTCATGTGACGGCGGAGCAGAACTGTACAGATAGAAGATGCAAGTGCCAAAAATACATGGGAAATAGTGTATTTTATTTATATTTTAATAACTTCCAGTTGGTTTCGACAACTAAAAATTTGCATACGAACATGTGATGATAACCCCAACCATCACTGAAAAAAATCAAGGCATGTTTCGACATGACATGGCATGACATGTAACATATCCTTCTCTTGTTAGTCCTTATCACATCTGTGACGGACACTAGGGAGGTTGTGAGGCCGCCGTTGCCGCCACTTCTGGAATAGAGAGCAGGTACACTCCAGTAGTTACAGTACGATGAAAGATTCTGACCGGTAGCGGTAGCTCAGTGCATCAACTGATGTCACTGCAGCGCTTCTAACCGGGAGGTCCTAGGTTCGAGTACTCATGGCGGCAGGATTTTCGACACTAGCTATTCAGCTAGGTCGAATTCAGTCGCTGTCTGGAGGGGAATTCTAGCGGCCGGCTGCTCTGATCGGTAGTTTTCCGTGGTTTCTCCGATCAACACCAGGCGAATGCCGGAGCAGTACCCTACCAAACGGGCCACGGACCGCGCTCGATCTGTCCTTCCCGTTCCTTGTCCTATCCTCTCCCCTTACACACACACTTACACTAACATGCACTACACTACCACATATTTCGGGAGACCGGTCGGGAACTTAGAGCTTGTCCAGACTGGGGCGGTGCCCCGCTGGTGGGAGAGTCCTGGTTAGGGGGAAACCCCACTAGCCGACGGTAGGTCGGTGCCGGATGTCGCCATCCAGCGGGGAAAGATCACCGCCATCTTCCGAGAAAAAACATGCACTACACTAACGGGACTCATGACCGAAGCAGTTGACGCGCCCGGAAACACGAAAAAATCAATTAATCAATCAATGAAATGTTCTGTATTCATTGAGCAAATCGGAAACATCATCGAAAGACATTGCAATTTATTTATTAATTGTTATTTGAAGCCTTTCACTGCTGGTGGCATTGAGTCCCATGGGTGATCTAGAAAGTGGAAGATAGCGATATTGTGGTGATGGAGAATTGGTTGAACGAGAGGCAACGGAATCAGGAAAATCCAAGAAATCTTGTCGAGAGCTCCCTTTCCCCACCAGAAATTCGGAATGGATTTGCGGGTTTTCGAACCCGGGTTCCGAATGTGAATGACCTATGCGTTGACCATTTGGCCACAAGAGCCTTCCCGCGCTGGGCTTGAAAAAGGAATAAACATGGAAAATCTTCTTCCTAAAGTTTTATCCGTATCATTGAAAGATTGGATAGATTTTTGTCTTATTAATTCGACAACCCAGTGTAAGCAGTGAATTCGATCAATTCTTCATTCGATTTTTTTGTCACCTAGAACGAAAGAAATTAATAACGCCCCTGTTTATTATCATAAGAAAACTGGCAGTCGTACTGTATGACGACCGTAACCGAACACAATCTTGTTTCAAGGATAAAATTGAACAAAATGTAAGTGTCACAAAAGAAAAAAATGACATTCTCATGACTTCAAATTTGTTTACAACTACTTGTAACTGATGTTACAAACGAGATCCGATGATATTTTAAAACTCAGAGGAAATTGTGTTAATAACATTCTCTTTGTTTTGATATCTCTTTGTAAGAATCGGTGCGACAAAAATGTCAAATATGTTTGAGAACAGGTTATGAAATACTCACCTGGCCTTTTCCGTTGCGTAAAAACTGTTTAACAATGCGTCAGGTGCAGGCGAGGAAAGTAGCTGTTACGCTGAAACGCCGACGTTTAATCAGGTGAGGCAGCTTCAGAAGGTGGTGAGAAAGACTGGCTGCAGCTGGGTGGCCAATCTTCTTGGAGGCGTGCATCTTGAGATCATTTCGTGCAACGTGGCAGTTTACGTCAAGGCTCATTCACTGCCTTCCTTCGCAACTCGTTGGATGGATTTGGATATCTCAACGTATAATTAACTTGCAAACAAACAAACCTTTGACACTTACATTATATTCATTGTTGTCACCTTCAAAAAAATCTGGAATATTTTTCTGATCAGAGTTTATGTATTGTTTTATTTTATTTTTTTTATTTATTTTACGTCAAAAAAACAGTTAAAAACTGCGTATGACGTGCTATGGGGAAAAGTGAATTGTGTGCACATTTCACTTTTATCATCATTTATTTGAAATCATAAGAGTATTGAAAAATACTCTTATGATTTCTTTCGAATAAATACATTTTATTCTCATTTCATTGAATGACTTATTGTAGAATATTATCATGGAACGTAATGTAAAATTACAAAGAATGTCAATAGAAATCTATGACACGTAATTTTAATTGAACGGAATGGATGTGTATTGCTTTGTACATCATATTCAGTTGGATAATGAATATTGAATATGTTGTTTTTTAACAAAAGAAAATAACAATTTCCCCAGAAGTACTAGACATTTTATTGCAATTTAATTATATATTTTTAAATTACTTAATGGAGACAATTTCGAATCATTTTGCAGCTCCTCAGTAAATTCAAATAATACAAAATGTGAGTACTCACATTTCATTACATTACATTTGTATTAAGAAACATATTATGTATTGCAAGTTATCTTTGTGTTCCCAAGATCTTGACTACGCCGTCACTACCGACCCACCTCCTTGGAGTTAATTTATTCCACCGAAGAATCCTTTTGCGCTGTTTCACGAAGTGACTTCGATGCCTTAAATGGAGCCACCTCTTCGCTTCTGTTCGTAACATTCATTGCCTGCGGTCTCCGATCTCCATGCAGCAGTGCCCGTGCCAGCGTCCTAACTGGTGCACTGACGATGCAAGGTTGCCGCGTGTCGATCGTGGCTTGGTTATTCAGTGATCTCGCGTTTGTCTAAAGAGTGTATTCATTTCCTTTGAGAAGAGATACAAACGTGCATATTTTAGGCAATAACACTGAAAGATATGATAACTACACAAAAATGAGGGAACGGTTCCTAAGGATTTCGCAAACGATAGTCGCTTTAATTAGAGTAATTCGACTGGACAGAAGATACACAAAAATTAAACTTATTTCGTTATTTATACTTACTTAAAATATAATGAAATTTTTGCAACACTTATGATTGACGATAGTAAATGTTCCTAGTGAATTTAGAGAAAAGAAGGTAGAAAAATGTAACAGTAGACCTATACTTTTTAAAATATATAAACTGAATACATTTACATGTATGCTTATTCGTTCCCTACATTTATAAAACATATGCAGTATCAAAAATAATCATTTTCATGCCTCAGCTTTTGATCACGCTCAACTAATTCTACGTAGATAGACGGAACAAAAAATGTTACTAAACTTCCCATACTCCAGTCTGTGCGCCAAGTATCAAGCATAGATTTCGCTTCGTTAAAGACAAGGCGCTTTGTGCTAATACCATTTATTTAGATGGAACCGGCCGCAGCATGTGGGGCAGTGGCAACCCTGGCAGCGCGCGGAGGGCGGCGCGCGAGGCAGAGACCTTCGCGGAGGACGCGAATGGCGCTGCACGCCGGCCCCTCACCGCACCCTCCCGCACCTCCCACCTCGCTCACTCACGGACCCCGCCCCCCACCCCCTCCTACGCCGCCCGCCGTCTGCCGAGTGCCCGCGGAACGCCCGGGCGCCGGGGAATCTAGCAGCGGCTCTCTGAATACTCAGCATCTACACCTTCGAAAAAGGCATCCACTCGCCTTTCGTAGTCGGCATAATTGTATGATTAAACTTCTGGAAAAAAATAAGGGCCGACCTGGATGGCCGAGGTGGCGAAGAGCGAGTACCGACTCAGCGCTTCGGTCCGAAGGGTCGCGGGTTCGAGTCCCGCCCTGGGCATGGCTGTGTGTCCCTTGGCTTTGTGTGTGTGTTGTCGCGGAGGGCCTCGCGTTCTGCTGACCCCAGATCAGAGGAGCCCGCAAGAGTGTTTGTCTAGTGTACGGTCGAATATGCGTCCCTTCGGGACGTAAAGGGCAACCGGCTGTCGGCTGGATAAAAGCCCTAGGAAAAAAAATAAGGGATGTAAATAAAATGGGAGATCGCATCAATTAACGAATACATTATTGTTTCAATTATCAAAGCAAATGTTTTAAGCAAAATACTTTGTTGTTTATTTCTTTAATAACTTACAAGAATTGAGGAATGACATTTTGTTCGTTTTTGTCTTTGCTTCATATTACTCAGTGCTCTGAATTCTGTATAGTATTTTCATTATTTCCTTCGTTTTATAATAGTTAAAAAATATTATTTTTAATTTTTTCAGCAATACCCAGAATATGATTACAAACAAATGTTTTTAATTTAATATGTTACAGAAGTTCTTAATGTCCCTTAATGTTGGCCCATAAAGTATTTCGAATTAGTGAGTCAAGTGTGGCTTTTGGAAACTGCACTGTTAATAATAAGAAAAAATATTATTGTTACCTGCTGCAGTCTTTTGCAACTAAGAGAATCATGATATGAAGGCAATGATAAACCGTACGTGTACATTTTCTTTTCTCACTGAATGTTCATAAAATGAGAGAAAAATAGAAGGAATATCTTGAAATCGTCTGCTTTTTGGGTGCAAAGGGACGATCAGACGCATTCGGTCATTTCTCGACATGAAAATAAATGTTCAATGTATTCAAAAACGGTGAAAACGTAAGGAAAACTGTAACATATTCGTTGTATAATGATTATTTGCTTATTAATTTAAAGACTTTTATACTCGGCGAAAGAAAATATTTGCCAAAAGGATGTACAATCAAATGACACAAGGAAAGTGAATTAGGTAACAAATCTTTTGTTTATTAATTTTCTCGTTGCACGCTGCAGTACCTGATACCGACAACATACATTCCAGTTATTATATTATCATCAATAACAGTCAACGTTTTATTCAGTAACTCATTTACTAAATCCAGTATTTATAACGTGAATAACAATATCCACCTCTGACCATTTTGAGTTACTTCAATTATAAAATCAAAGATAGTTTTTACATTGATCATTGACAAACTTTTCTACGGTTTCCATCATCAACACTACGCAAAACATCATTAAAGTCGATAAAATATGACTCACACGAAACCATGACGTTTTATATTAATTTTAGAGGAAAATACTGCAGTAGGTTTCAGATGAAGGCTTTATAATCTCCTTTTTAGACTCGAAATTTTTATTCATTTTTCATTGTTATTTGGCTCAAAAAAGACTGTGTTGATACAGCCTACTTCTTGCTTATATTGCTCATGGATCCCGGGCGCCACCAGGAACTCTGTTCTTGTTGTTAGTCTGTCAATGGAGCTTTGAGGCCAGAACCCCGGCCTTGCATCCTCATCTTTCTTCCTTTTACTGCTGCGTAACCTAAGTGCTTCGTCATCGGCTTCATACTAAATTAACTCTCAGCAAGCTATAAACGCCACAATACTACAAAGGCAGTAAGATGGTAATTTAGCACAATGTGTTCTTTATACCTTGAGGATGTATTATAAATGGGCCCTAGTGAATCATTTGTTTTTCAAGAGGCTCTGGAAGAGAAGACTGTAGAGACATGTGCACACAATTCACTTTTCCCCATAGCACGTCATACGCAGTTTTTAACTGTTTTTTGACGTAAAATAAAATAAATAAATAAAATAAATAAATAAATAAATAAATAAATAGACTAGTGATCCAGTGAAGTATGTAGTGAAGACAGAAAAGCACAATGGGATGCTATTGCACCCTAATGTCCTGCATCCTAAACTTCAGACCCAAAATTTGCATACACTTTTTGACCAAAAATGGGAAAAACATTACGTGCGGTGTATTAGCCAGAAAAAATTGTATTTAAAATACTAAATATAGCTAATGTTACAAGTAGACGGTTAATTCTTCCATTATCCATACCATTGTGGATAAAGCTGTGCAAAGTACTTTGTCCGGATAATACTGGCATTAGCCTCTAGACACTAGTTAAAATTACTTGATTGTCCAAGTGTGATGCGAACTACGATTTCGAGAGATCTATTTTGGCATAAAAATTGTGTGGAAAGTATGAGTCGCACATACTGAATTTTATTTTATGTAAATGGAGCAGGAGGCTCGTCAACACGGAAATGCGAAACAATGCGTCAACTGAGGTGTTTAGTGAGGTTATGTTATGTGGTATCGTGTAAATGGAAATTTACGTCTGTCACAATGCAACTCGAAGCCACACTCTTTGCCTTCAACTAGCTTTAGAAACTCCTATCAGCAAACACATCAATGATTATCACGTATCTGCTGTTGCTTTTCACCGTATCACACTTCACCTGCACTGGTCACCTCATATTTGTGTCAACTTCATCCGGTATAAGTCTGAAGTATGCTTCGAACTGTTGTGACTTCGCACTTTTCCCACCCTTGTTGCATAATGTTAAATTAACAGGCTAGTGTGGGAATTAGCCAGATTCGTACTTATGCAGTAACGTCACACTTTACTGTACTGCACAAAAACTGTATGAAGAAATGAAGCATGTTTACAAGTGTTGTATAAAATTTGGATAGAAATTATTGTTAACGTTACGTCTCACTAGCACATATAGCGTGAATTTGAATATCACCTGGCGCAGTTCCACCACGTATGACTATTCATAATGTAAATTTATAGTTTTGGCATTTCATAATATTGATTTGCGATTATTGACCTGTGTGGTCAGCTGGTGATTTTGCCTGCACACCACAATCGCCAGAAAGCTAAACGGGTCTCTGGTGAGCGTTCGGTGGGCGGATTTATAGCGCCCGTCGACGCTTTCCGGGCCGCCGTGTAAGCCCGCCCCGTAGCGGGGCGGCAGTTACGACGGTCATGAAATACGTGGAAGACGTCTTGACCGTCTCCTACTCCGTCAAAAGGGACGGCGGGTTAAACACTATCCTAATCTAACTAAACGCAAAGATCCACAACATGGCGGCGTCAAGAGTTGAATAGAAGTCAATCTGTGGTAAAACTATGTGGATTTTGTACACAAATGAAACATGCTTCTTTGCTTCCATAAAACCAGTCTGATCAGTCATGTTTTTGTACAAACGAAACTGGAAGGACACTGTACTGTGAAAATCAGGCTTACGGCATAAGTCGATGTAGGTGTTTGCGTTCTGAACCCAAATAGTATAGAATGGAAACTTTCAAAAAGTTTATTTTTAATGTGAAAAGAATGCTGCCGAGGGGAGTAGTAACATCAGTAGCGTGACAAATCAACAGCATCATAACTATATTTTGATGGATACTGATTATGAATACATTTATTTTAAACCAAATCTACTGTCACCGTGAAAATATATCGAAAGTGAATTCTCAATTCTTTATAAAACTACTTACTCACTGATTATTAGAGACCAGAAAATTTTGAAGTATGAAACGTCAAAACATGTACATACATATGTAATGAAGACAATAAGAACTTGTAATAAATATGTAAAATCAGATATAATATGAAGTATCAAAATACAGAAATTGTAAATCACAGTAATCTAATTCGAAATTACATTTATCAAAAATTTCCGAAACAAATTTTAAAAATAATTCAAACGCTTTAAAAATAGTTTTGAGAGCACAATGTTGTAAAGTGCACGTTTTGCAATTTACAACATTCTCGTCAGTAATAAAAGCTTTATCTATCGCTATCCAGGACCATAATTTAGCAGCCAAACTAGACGCAATAGAAGCCCTCGTACAAACTGGCAATACCTAGAACTAGCGAACAATCACTGCAGCGTGAAGCATTCTCATCGAATTGTTACACGTCGGCGATCGCCAAATCTTTTTGGAAATTAAGGTTAAAGGTCAGGAAACGCGACATCCATTACACTTTTCACACCTGAAGGTGAAAATGATGTAAGTCGCGCACTTCCCACCACTGAGCTAACTGAAGCAGGCGCGCCGGACTGTAAAATCATCCGTCCGCGGCTTAATGTAGCGTACCTCGAGTCGACAGCACTTGGTATTTATATAGGAAAAACAACTAATTTTTTAAAAATACTTTTCATAAAAAATATGTAATAAAATTGAAGAAAATTGATAGATTAGAAAATGTTTTGTGAAAATCGTAAAATATGTAAAATATGTAATTCAGAACTAAATATGTGAAAATATGCAACGAAAAAACTTGATATTGTGTTAGGTTAGCGTCGATTCGCCAAGATTTCAATTTTGTGTAGGAAAGACAAAAAGTATTTGATTACATAAAAATCCTTTCTCTATTAATTATCACCCAACTTAGTCACCTTAAAATGATGCAATTTTTTAAGCTTCAGTTAATTCACATGTAAAAATTTCACGCGTCTTCACCGGTTTCCTGAATAGTTTTCCTGTGCCCAATATTCCTAACTTCAATTTAAAAAAGAAAAATTATCTCATTGTATATATTTGAAGTACAAAGATTCCATATTATTCCTTGCCCTAATATTTTTTTTAAAAATGTGCCCTTCGAAATAAAACAGCTGTTTTAGATAGAACAGTACTATGAGAAATTTCTCTCTGCGTTGACTTTCAACAATTTACAGAATCTTGTGTTCGTATAAATACAATTATTTATGTAAATGTAGAATCTGCGGGTCAAATTAAATATGTATGTGTTTGCTATTCTGGTTCTTCATTTCAGAGGAGTAACTTAAGTCTGTAGCAATATTCAAATGGTAATCTAGCGTTAATTGAAAACGTTTCTCTACTGGTTTCGCGACGTACTGCCCACCGCTGCTGACGTGACATTGGCTAAACCACCGTGAGCTCTTTGAATTGAATTTGCCTTATTTTACGTTGCGAGACTCAGGCCATGAGGCATGCTCTTCCGTCTGACCACGCAAATTGCGCTACGTTCCTTTCACCAACCATGGGAGAAAGAAGGTATTACTTGGGCGATGAACCAGGCGATTTGAATTTAGCTCAGAGGCGTCATTTAGGCTTGAGGATCTTTTACATGCAGTAAATCTACTAACATGGGACAGCCGGCTTTACTTCCCCTCCGAAGGAAGGCGTACGAAGGATTTTTTCGCCCTTAAAAATCCACGGCTTCGTTCGATCGGGTTCGAACCCGCCAACTTGGGTATAACAGTCCGATACGCTAACCGTTACACCATCGCCGCCGCTCTTTCATCAGTTCCGGAGGAAGGTCGCGACGGCGGGCCCATATGCTTCTAATCTTCTGTAACATATTTAGCACCGTGACCATTTTAGTGAAATCAGGTAAGTTTTCCCGTTTTTATGATGTAGGAATAGTCCGCAATGTTTCCTTTACGTTGAAGTACCAATGTCATGGGTATAATATAAATATCGTAGACGTAGTCTAAATTATGCGATTAAATAACATTTTCAGAAATTACAAAAAGATTATGAACTGCATTTCCCTCAATGGAAAAGATTGTGAGATATAATATAATAAAAATATCATATATTCAATAAAATGTATTTTTCACATTTGATTGGAAATGTTTGAATAGGCCTCTGCCAGAGGATTGGTAACTCTGAATGTTGTCGTATGTTGAATACTATATACAGATTCATTGAATCTTTTACCGAAAAAAACACATTTTACCACTAGTACGCGTGAATACATCATGTCTGATCTCCAGAGGCGTTTGCAATTGGGAGGATTCATTACCTCAAGGTGGTTGCTCGTTAACTCTCCCGGAAGATGGTTTTTGATGACTGTCATGAAACAAAATAATTTTCGAGGACAGACATGAAATACAAAACTTTCGAGGTCTTGGACTCGCAACCAACTCCATTCTCGTACGCTCGAAAGAAACATTAACACTCGGTCTAGAATTCATTCCCTAAAAGTTTCGGACAGGGAGTCTGAACCTGTGTTTATTCCATCTGCCTCTGTCAATAAACGTATAAATATACTTTTCACAGGAGTTATTGTCCTGCCCTAAAGAAAAGGTATACGAAAGAAAAGATCATGGACGAATCGTGGCCCGTAATTATTATATTATTAAGGTACTAATCTGGCATCTGAAGAAACTGTTTGACGGAAACCTCGAAAACAATCGATCAGAGCCGCGGAAGTAAAAAATTATCCTGCGGAAGGTGTGTACATTCCATTTGTAATGTTCCGACTGTTTCGAAAAAATCATCTACCACTGAGGCTGGACGTAGGAATGTTTATTTATTTATTTATTTTACGTCAAAAAACAGTTAAATAACTGCGTATGACGGACTATGGGGAAAAGTGAATTGTGTGCACGTTTTCAAAATTCTGTGATCCCTACACTACTACACTACCTAACCGATGAATCCTCAACAGCAATCTCGTAACCGTGTATGCAAACTAACCTGGTAAAAATACTCTGCCTACCTGGATGGCCGAGGTGGCTAAGAGCAAGTACCGACTCAGCGCTTCGGTCCGAAGCGTCGCGGGTTCGAGTCCCGCCTTGGGCATGGCTGTTTGTCCCTTGACTTTGTGTGTGTGTTGTCGCGGAGGGCCTCGCGTTCTGCTGACCCCAGATCAGAGGAGCCCGCAAGTGTTTGTCTAGTGTATGGTCGAGTATGCGTCCCTTCGGGACGTAAAGGGCAACTGACTGTCAGCTGAATAAAAGCCCTAGGAAAAAAAAAAAACTCTCAGATGTTTTGATTGCCCGAAGACGATTATCCTCTGCTCCGACCTACAACGAGTGGCCCACCGGAGCACCCGAGTTCAGAAACTCGTAAATGCCAAGCCGTGCTACTGAACCCGAATAGCGGTTGGTCCCCGAATCGGTGACCCGCCCAGGGCGCGCGGGGCCGGCGCTGCGTCGGCGGGCCCCGGAGCGTCGCCCCCGCACCGGCCTGGAAACCGGCCTCCGCCGCTCGGGTGCGCGATCGGGAGGCGGACAAGGTCCCCGGGCGGCGGAGGTAGTGATGGACGTAGTGCTGGTGGTGGCGGTGGAGGTGGCAGAGGTGATGGTGGTGGTGTCGGTAGCGGTGGCGGTGGCGGAGGGGGCGGAGGTGGTAGCGGTGGCGTTGATGTCGCAGGTGACGTTGGCGGTGTCGGTGTCGGTGGCGGCGGTGGCGACGATGGCGGCGGTGGCGGAGCCGGTGGTGGCATGGGGGCGGTGTTGGCGGCGGTGGCGGTGATGGGGACGGTGGCGGTGACAGTGGTGGTGGCAGAGGCGGTGGTGGCGATGTTGGCGGCAGTGGCAGCGGTGGCAGCGGTAGCGGCGGTGGCGGCGGTGGCGGCGGTGGTGGCGGCGATGGAGACGGTGGCGGTGACAGTGGTGGCGACAGTGTCGGTGGCGGCGGTGACCGCAGTGGCAGCGTGGCGGTGGCGGCAGTAGCGGCGGTGAGGACGGCGGCGGTGACAGTGGTGGTGGCAGAGGCGGTGGCGGCGATGTTTCGTAAGGCGTCGTAAATCGGCGGAGGGCGGCATCGCGGCGCTGGAATTTTTACGCCGCGCGCTTCGCACTCGCATTTCCTGGACCGCAGGTGGCCACGGTCACGGCCATTGCCGCGCCCCGAGCGCCACGTCCAAAACGATGCAGCGCCAGATTTATTAACATGTTACATCACGGAGGGTAGACGCTCGGGCTAGACAGCTCTAGCTACTGTATGCTAATGATTCGAAGACCTATACCCTTTCCAATGTGGCATAACGACTCATTTTGTTTCGTTTTGACTAATGTGAATTCCGAAATTTCCTTTCTATTGAGTTAGGATGTCTTGTAGAACTGAGTTTCCTGTTATGTTTAGTAATCGGGAACCTAAGCTCTCGAAGCACACTACTGCACCCTTTAGGACCAAGTAAACACCTGAGGACTGTGTGAAGAAACTGCAATTGGCTACATTCTGTCAAGGTAGCTTTACTGTAAATCAAAGATCTTAATTGTAAGTTGAAAATTAAAATACTTTTACTTGATTAAGTGTTTACTAACATTATAATGATCAGTAGTCTTGAAGATTGGTGGACTGAGTAAGATATGACATGGGTCAGAAATGACCTCGGGAAAATCGTCGTTTATTATACACTGTAACTTAAATCATAAAATAATTTGTTTTCCCAATTTCTTAGATTATTTCGAAAATGGAAACACTGTTTGAGATATTTTGTTGCGTTTCCAAACAAAATCATGAATAACAATATTAAAGCAACAACTTCAAGGATGTTTCAGAAAAATAGAGATATTCAAAATGTTCCAAATTTTCTTAGAGAAGCTAAATTGATATACAAGTCGTCACTTTTTTTACTCATATCTTGACTCTTGTATTTAGTCTTCCTCTCTACGTTGAACGTAATATTGAATTTTTGAATCTAAGTTAACCTCATTCTTAATATTCTGCCTGCAGAGAGAGAAATACAGAAAAGAAGCAAAGCAAAAGAAATATCAGAAATTATTCATTTTTAGTAATGCTTTCGGCTCTTCTTAACGATAAATATCTGCTGACTTTGAGTATTCAGAAAATAAAATTCCAACCTTTAATTATAGGGTGCAAAAATGTTTGAGATACCAATCTTTTTCGTAAGCTCTTGAATAATATTAACCGCATTCCTAGTCTGGAGGCGTGAGTTTATCTCAGAATATCTTTTGCCTGAGAAGTGAAACGCTGTGGAGGGCGATGCTTGGCTCACGGTCACGGTCGTGGTCGAAGCAGAATGTGTATCATTTGGGATGACTCATTTTTCTTTGCTTTAGAGTAAACACATGTATCAACAGGTGGCTTTGTAAATAGTGGCATTGAAAGGGAACGACGGCCATGAAGGGAACAGCGTACAGACTTACATCTTCAAGATTTAGGTTTCATTTAATGACAAAGCAAATTACAAACTTTCTCAGAGAAAGATAAATACGAATATTTTAGAGACGTCTTCTGAGAAAACATGAGTAAACAAGAATACTGAAGTTATACGATTAACCCCTTACTAAAAGATGATGTAAAACATACATGTTTCTTACGTATTTAGGACATTAAGCAGAAATATATTTATAAAATGCATTTTGCCTAATTTTTGTTTCAAGAAATTCCCAGTTTCATCTTATGAGGGAATACAAGTTGCTTGAAAGTTTACGAATGTGTTTTTATCATGATGGTTTTTCATTGTGGTCAAGTGGTGTAACAGAAAATATCAAAACATTTTACAAGAAAAACAGCATATCCTTCACTAGTATATTTGAAAGATTATACTTTTAGAGAACAATTTCAAAAGACTAATGATTTCAGAGAATGGGAGAAAGGAAGGAGAAGGGAGACAGAAAAATAACAAGAAGTAAAATATCAAAAACTAGAAGGTAGATGTAAGGTAAACGCAAGTCTTACAATTCCATTTTTCTTCGGCAGAAGAACATGCAGAAAACAGACCAGAAAGTGTTGCGTGTGTAGTGGTTGTACGCAACGCGTGTGGGCAGGGACCCGGTCAGAGATCGACGTGTTAAAATATGCCCTCCGCGAAGCACGCACGAGACAGGAATACGTTGTGTTCCTGCTGCGCACCATTTCTCTTCCTGGCGCTCAAGAGGAACAGTCTCGAACAACTGACACCTCCAGATCCATCGGTGATAGAAAGGTGTTGCCAGGAAGGGAAATACTCAGTACACCCAAAGAAAAATGTTAGGAAATATTGGGACTGAAATGGTCAACTTATTGTCAGTAAGGGATATGCAATGGAATATGAGAAGTATTCGTTGTGATTTTATATCAGTGAATGAGAATGTGAAAAGACAACTCCAAGTATCCATTAAAATTACAAATAAAATTTTAATTAATATTAGTATTTTTTATTAATATTAGTGCGAGTGAAATAATATTCTTGCTATATAATTTTCAATATTTAGAGGAAAATGCAAATATAATTGACTTTAAGTGTACGAAATATTCTGTAGAAGACAATTAACCATTATTGATTACCCATACATACTTATTTGAACAGAACTATAAGCGCTGAGAAACTGAAGATGTACTGGAATATTATTTTGAATATATAAAATAAATTTGCATTTAGTTTCCAAATGAAAGTGTAATGTTATACGATTCAACATATAGTGAAAAATCGGAGAGTGTGATGCATACAATTTTTAATCTGGTGTGTGTGTGAGTGTGTGTGAGTGTGTGAGTGTGTGTGAGTGTGTGTGTGAGTGTGTGTGCTTGTTTCTATCATTTTTATGACCAAATAAATGTTTAAGATCTAATTTTATTTCAAATTTTCATTTTTATGATTATTTTAAGACTCTCTGTCCGCCAATAAGTCTAAAAATAACTGGAACAACCCGCATGTGCTGTTTATTTCGCATTTAGAGAGCATGTCACGACGAAATGGTCAAAACGAGATAGACCACTTTTCTAATCTTTTTTATCGTAAAAGAAATAAAACATCGCATACCGGATGAACACCGTCATTAGTACCATAGAAAAACAGCTCGGCGTGAAGAGGCCCGTGATGCTCGGGCGTTCCCCAAGGGTCATAAGTCGGCGTGGGCTGTTCCTCAGGAAGGCGGCGATTACGGAGGCGTTGCTTGGAGATGGCGGGTAGTCGGCGCCGGCGCTAACACAAAGAACTCCCCACGCCGGCACCAGCGCATTCGCCACCACCATTGACACCATCCTGCCTCCGCAGCCTCCGCCGCCAAAACAGCTGCCTCTGCCAATATCACCATGTCTCCGTTGATGTCACTTCCGCACTCATTTATTTTGACGCCCCCATCGACTTCTCTGCTCCATTGACTTCGTTGGCCCACTATCGATGTCGGCGGGTCCCAATCGCCGTGGTCGACTCGCCATCGACTTACCCGCTCCCCCTCGAGACTTCGGTGCCTCTCCCCACTAGACTTTGCCGTCTCCAAATCTTCACCTTAACCGCTGTCATGGTTGTCGTCACCAATGCCATGGCCTCCACTCTTACCACGCCCTTCATGACGCACCAATTTCTCCAGCCGCTATTGTCACCGCCTCCGCTCCAAAAATCAACACCGCCACCACAAAGCCGCAGCAGCCTTTGATACAGATACCGCCAACACCACAGCTGCCACTCGTGCGTCCGCTGCCACCATCGCCATGCGTCCGCTGCCACCGCCAGCTATTTCGGGCGTCCACGCGTCCTTGCGGCTGTCGCGGGGGGGGGGCAGGTCGCTGACCCTGGCAGAGCCGTGCCCTCGCATCCGCGCAGCCGTTGACCCCTTCGCGGAGCACGCACGCACCGCCGCTGGTGCCCGGCCGAAAGGGAACTTCGCTGTTTGTGGGCGACGGCCTCCCAGGGAATTGACTGATGTAGCCCTTAGAGGGGGGGGTACTTTTGAATAACAAAGGATCAGTGGTATTGATGTGACAGTGGAACGTATATTGATTTATATTTTCATAATTGCAATATTGGCCATTTGTTGCTAGCAGTGTAAATTTACTTATCATCAAATTTCTTTAAGAAAGTGGAAGAAGAAATAATTAAGAAATAATAAAAATAATAATGTAATATCTATTGATTATTCGTTTGAGTATTCACCACTAGTTATTTTTAATAATCAAAATCTACATTGCAATATTATATCAACAGAGAGAGTGAAAATACGCATTAGGCGATTCTACAAAGAATTATAAGTTATGAAACATAATGAATATCTCCAACGTTAATGAGTAGCTCCACTTTTAGCTCCTACATACAGAGGACGTTCAGATTGTAATTTTTCAACAAATATTAGTAAAAATAAGGGGAATAAAAACGTAACACTCCGTCATGAAATATATCGCTACTTCGAATGTCCTTAATTATCTGGTATTTACCTACTGGTCAATGTTAATTCTAATCTAAATTTGAAAAACCATAAACATTTTTCCAACTTTTTGTATTTTCTACTACTTTTGTAATTTCTTCATACATTTGTATGTTCTTCTGCTTTCACTTTTTCTTACATTTCCTGTATTTCCTTTACTTTTGTATTTTCTTCTACTGAATACAAACTGCCTAAATTTATGATACTAATAAAAATTTAATTTTAAAATTGGAAGTGATATTCTTGAAGTGATTATATTAAATTAATATATATTTGGTCCCTCCAAGTGCTTGTATAATGTCTCGATACTTATATAACATCATTCATCCATTTTGGGTCGGGTCTAATCTCTTCGAAATACGACGGAAATCCTATTTAATGTAGTATCTTTAATTTTCCTTCGGTCGATATTCAAACGACTAATAATTTTCTATAATTTCAATTTCTTTGATAAATCACTTTAATTTACTGGAGAATAAAAACACCGTGGTTATAAGTTCTCAAACAAGCATCTGCGATTCACTGACAATTAAACAAAGCTCTTTTTTTATTTTTCTATGTTCCCTTCGAACAAAAATCTAAATAAATAGTTTTTTATGTCACAAATTTTACAAAACAAAGTGATTAAGGTCTACCTTTTTATATTTTTAACAGTACAAAATACCTAAGCCATAATTGTTTATATTTCAAACTAAATCAAGACCACGTAATGAACCGTAGACAAAGAAATGGGGAGATAATTCCTAAAAGATTTAGATAGTACAACTTCTCGCTTTAGGGTAGCCAGAGTTGCTCAGAGAGTTGTATAATTTTTATCATATCAAAACTGCAATTGAATTTTTCTCTTTTCTTTCTCTGTCTCTCTCAATTTTCTTTCTCTCTTCTCTCCAGTTCCTCATACAAACGTAATCTTTCTAAAAAGAAATATTACAAAGTTTAATTATGGAAATTTAAAAAATATCACCGGCGTCTTTTTAGTAGTGGTTTATGTGTTTCTAAACGCTTTAAGGTACAGCAGATCTTAAGAATGAAAGATGACTTAATTCACGAGGCATGCTTCGCTCGCCGCTGGGAAGGCGTCTCAGGAGCGGAATGTTGAATGTGAAAATGCATGTGGCGAAACGTTGCCTTCTTCTTCCTTGGAGATATGAATCTTGAGGAGTGTGTTGTTTGATTTATAGAAACAAGTTAATACGCAAAAATAAAATTATACATGTACACAGGTCCTTTTTTTACACTTTACTGATTGGTCTGCAGACAATTTTGGACTTCACCTAAAATATGAAATACTTCATCGTTGTCCAACGGCAAATAAAACGAAAATATCAAAACACATTCTTATAACTATCGTTTAACAATAACTTAAAATTATATAAAAGCCTTTTTAGTGTGGCGTTTCAATATTATTCATTGTTTTGTAGTAAATTTATTGCGCCTTTTAATATGCACACGTTTCAAAATATACTCTTCCTGAAAATGAAAGTTTCTACCGCCATCAATTTACTCTCATAACACTGATTCCATCCTGAAAACCGACCATCACTCGGGAATCGAACCTATGATCACGTAATATTGCAAGGAAATCGTGGTAAACTTGGAATTTTAATGATCATTGGAACATTGATGAACATGGTCTCTTATGTTTAAAACTACTTACTGCAGTGGGTGAAACTGCTTTCTCTCTGAGCAAAGTCTGCCTGAGCGTGTAGGGATGGGTGCGTGTGCGTCCGGGTCACTGGCCGCTCATTACGCTCCTCATGAGGGAAGGGGGACGGGGGTGAGGAGGAACGGTGCCGCTCCGCAAGGTATTTATTTCCCGCGTGACGTGGGGCCCGCCCCTTCGCAGCCGCCGCGCTCTGAAGTTGTATCGGTCGGAGCTGCGAGAGACTTCAATGCGTAGTTAAGACACGAACCCTTCATACCCATCGCACATGGACTAGAGGTCACTGGTGAAAGTAAAAACGTTTATGTACACTTGAAAAAATTGTAAGAACTCGTAATGACGGTCTATACATCAACAGGTTACAGCGAAAACATTGATTTCAGTTGCGTTTTCAAATACAATTCAAATTTATAATCACACCCGGCTTATATTCGAGGAAAATAATAATTTGAGGTTCAGGATGGTGATAGTCTAAAAATCAATTCAATTCTCTGAAGTTTTATTGCACGCGTGATTAATAAGACATAGCTAATAAAAACAGATATGCGAGTGTAAAAAAGAGCAGGAGATGATACTAGTATAAAAATTGAAGATACATTCATTGTATGATGTTATTGACCCATCAATTCTTTATGATGGTTAGAGGATACACTTGATAAATTGATAAACTCATTAAGATGCAATGACTACAAAATCAGTGTATAATCTGATATGATTATGTATTCAGGAACAGTATTAATGGTGCGTTTAACGAGTTAGTTACATTTATTTTATAAGAAGTGAATAGCGTCCACAGTGTAACACTTATGTTCTTTTGTTTTAGGTGCCACACAAGCGAGGTGAGTCAGAAAGAAAGGAAGCTGCTATTCGAAGGAGAACAAGACTCACTCTCATTACTTAATCATCTAAGTGATGTCTTCTGATTTAATGTAAGAGAAGTTATGTCCATTATTAAGAGTCATTTATTCATAAAACTACAACATACATTAGGGCAATTTTAACTAAAGATTTTCTGAAAAATTCCGAAGAGTTCCTGTTACAATGTCAATAAAACTATTTCTCATTGTTCGGAATTATTATGTTCATTAAGTCAGGTGTGAAAATCATGCGTTGCAACTGACCATCATACTTATTGTTTCATTCGATTTATTTAATTTCTTATGTTATAAATTGAAAGTATATATGTATTTAGCTTCAACAACTTAAAAAAATTATCATCATGAAATATAATTAGCATCTAATAACATGTAATAAGCAGTTGACTCCACTGGAATTAGACGTTCAGATAGACATCTATGAAGTTTAGTTACCTTCCAAAACTAATAACACGATTTTAATAGCAATCATACGTATTTTTGACGGATATATAATTATCACGCAATCTAATTGATTTTGTAATGGATTTATTGAGTTGTTCACTTTTCAAATGGATTTTCTAAAAAAAAAACACGGTGGCTCTACGGGGAGTATTTAGATTACACTCAGGTTATGCATGCAAGAAAAGAAACAAATAAGGTGGTATGTGCTGTATAACAAACGACACTGATGAATTATATAGCGTACCGCTCGCAGTAGGAGGTGGCGAACGATCCGTCCCCTACCAAGCGAGGCGAATAATATGTCCATCTACCTTTTTGCAAATAGTATGTAGTACATTTTTCAAATTAAAATTGTTACTTCGTATTGCATATTAATGCTTTCCGAGAAGAGCTTCTTATTTTCCTCCCTTTATTTTTTGTTAATTTCACACCATACTTTTTCGAGTCATGAGAAGATGGTATGCGAGTATTGTACTATAGAAATTCATATAGGCTCGATACTAGTATTTACATATCTATTATGGATGCATTAAGAACTTCATGTGCACATATAAATGGTGAAGAAATATTCTCTTTGTCGATATCTCAGTCGTCTTTAAGATACATCTGGAGTGAATATTAATCTATAATGGTTCTGCATTTAAAAGATATTCGTATCATTTATCTTTCTCAAAAGAAGAAGAAATTAAGAAGTGAAAAGTACAATAAGTAAGTGATAAAACTATAACGTCACATTTTCGCTGGTAATATATGATTAGTTAGTTGTATCTTTTCATAAGAAAAGCTGACGTAATATTTGTGGTTTCATAAATAGTACCAAGTAACATAGGTAGTAAAGTTGTACGTCTAAAGAGCTGAATCCCACTGTACATCAATTAACAACCCCGTCCAGCCTCGAGAAACCGAATTCCCTGTCCAATAACACGTTCCTATCGCATAACATAAAATAACAACGTGTCCGAGCGCAACGTGTTTGCTGTACGAGGGCGTTGGCGACATGTGTCCCATGTCCCACGCTGGACATCGTGGCCAGGTCAGGGGCCACGAGAAGCACGCACATACACGCACGCTCACGCACACTTTGACGCGCCGCCTGGCGACCCGCCCTCGCACCGGCCGTGCAGGCACGCGTGCCAACGCGGGCTTACGCACACGCAATAGTGTTACGCGCGGAGCACGCTTGTTGCATTCGGCCGAGGGCGCCGTACGAGGCCAGTCAGACACGTTGGCGTGTATAACTGCGAATGTTATTGCTTATTGCGAGTAGTTAAAATCCTTTTGTTGACCCAAATGGAAGTTATCGCACTTAATAGAGGGGTATTGCCTTGAGGAGTACGCGGAAAGGAAGATGATTCTTACCTTTTGTGATGCATCTGACTGGTTGAAAAGCGAAGAATTGAGATAATTTTTCAGATCCAAAATTTAACAATATCACATTGTATTCTATGTTTCTTTTTTCTTTTTCAATGTAAATATTTAGGTAAATTAATAAAAAAACTAATCTTTAGTACCAATGAAATTTCTTTTACAAAGAACTGATTAAATCAAAAAGTTAGAAAACTGATAATTCTATTGATTAATAGTATTTCCTTATTTCTTGGGCGAAGTTGTGGAATATTACTAAAGACACAAGTGTATTACCAATTTTTAATATTTATTAATAATATTGCTATTGAATGAGTTCAGTTGTTGTCATGCAAAAATCCTACCCATTAATTTAGCCGTAGCGAGATTTATCCATGAAGCTCTCACTTGATAGCCCCACGCTATGACCACATTGCATGTTCACACCGCCTTTTCACAGTATACGATGGCAATCTAGTTGTAGGTGCACTAGTAGTAAATGTACCATATCAAATTTACAAGTGGATATGACCCGGAATATTCAAGAGTCAGTAAACAAGTTCATATAATCGTTGAGTGCTTCAAAAGCAACTATGTTATTGCATTAAATACGACGTTTGTACGCGTTGTCAATATTATTGCAGATTCTATACTTTACGCCTGTTTATAAACACAATTCCACTAATCTTTCAATTAAATTTCATTTCTAACAGAAAGGTGTAATATATTTAGTGCTTTTAAATCAATAACACATCCTTTTATCGAGAATTTTACTTACAAAATCGTTTTTGCCGCCAATGAATACACATAATTTAAAACGATTTCATGTGATTGTTTCGTATTGATACTACGTACGATAATACGAATTGATTATCAATACGATTCGTATTGATAATACGAATAGAACCTCGTGTATTAACTCACTTGATCCCACTGTACGCACACGGACGCGACGACAATGAGCGAGCGCTGTGCGTTCAAAATTAAGATCGCTCAAATAGGTGAACAAATTCTCTGTTGAATGCAAAGTACAAGAAGTTAGCTTACCAAAGTGTTATGTAACAAGCAACTATCAAATGAAAATCTATTAGTAACTTTGACTGTAAAAACAACTTTTGTTGCCGTAAGTATCAATTTCTCATTATGCAAAACATTTTTATTCATCATTATTTCTCCTGTCGCTTCATAACTATTTTTCATTTTACTATTCATACACCTTAAAAAATGAACTTTATCTCACCTCGTTAAAAGACCACAAAATTCCCCGGAGAGCCTATCATCTTACCCCTCGCCAACATAACCTCACATTTTCAATTCCAAGGCACGTGACAAAAGAGCGCCGTCGGAGGCGGGCGCGGCGGAAAGTGATCCGCGCTGACGTGGGAGGTCCGCTCGGTTGGCGGGGGCGACTCATTCGCCTGCCGGCGCGGGGGCGCTACCTGCATGCTCGCGCCTTTGCGCTTGTCAGCGGTGAAAAAGCGACGCGGCGTGACCGCACGGCGGGCGGCGTGGCTTGCGCTCGCCTCCCTCCCCTCCGCACATCTTCCCTTCTCGCCTCGCCCTCCCCCGCGCCGCGCCGCGCCGCGCCGCGCGTCTTTTGTTGCCGGAAGAGCGACGAGGCGGCGGCGACGCGGAACCGCCGCGCGCGTGGCGACGCGACGCTCACAAAGCCCTCCGATAGGAGTTTGTCTTCGGCAAAAAGTTACGGAAATTCTTTACGCTAGCGATGCGTATCCTACACGAGTTTTGTGACAAGAAAATATGAAAAGTGTTTACATGCGTCGGACTCAACCACGACTACTTAAACGCCTGTCAAAAGGTTTGTTTGTTGTTTGTGACTCAAGGCGCGTCAACTACCGAGGTCATTACTCCCGTAAATGTGGTGCATGTACCCCCCCTCGGGAGGTGGCGGAGATCTTCCCCCGCTCGATGGCGAGCGTAACCTATCATCGGCTAGCGGGGTTTCCCTTAACTAGGTATCCCCCAACAGGGGGCACCGCCCCATACGGGACAAGCTCTAATCTCCCGACCGTTTGCATGTGTGGTAGTGTACTGCATGTTAGTGTAACTGTGTGTAAGGGGTGAAGATAAAACAAGGAAGAAGACGAAAAGATCGCGAGCGGTCCATGGTTCGTTTGTTACGGTACTGATCCGGCATTCGCCTGGTGCTGATCTGAGAAACCACGGAAAAGTACTGATTAGGGCAGCTGGCCTCTAGAATTCTCCTCCAGACAGTGACTGAATTCGTCCTAGCTGACAAGCTTGTGTCGAAAATCTTGTTCCTGTCGCTACTCGAACCTAGGACCTCCCAATCAGAGGCACTGCTGTGACAACGGTTGACGCACTGAGCCTTCTCTCCCGTGACTGTCAAAAACTTGACAAACATTCTGTATTGCATCATCCCACTCGTATTGTTGATTTTTTATACTCGTATACACGGTTTAAAGCTCCCTTTAAAGCATCACTATAGCATTCGCTTATGTCTGGTGTGGGGTTTGGAAGTGAGAGAATCTGTTTTAACCCTTCTTTGGCGAGGCAGTTGTGAGTAGCATGAGGTAACGTGAGGTGATATGGGACCCCGAATGGAATTTTAAATGGAGATAAATCATAAATTGTACATTTTCGGACAATTGTGTACTTGATATGAGATACAAGACTGCAAGTTAATTTTTTGTGCCTTAAGAGCAAGGAAGCAGAAAACATAAAACTTTAAACACCTTTTCTTCAATCACTCTATCTAAGCAGTTCATTCGAGATATCTTAATTTGGAGTTCTTCACTCCACACAATAAAAACAGCAATAGTGCTAATACAGATATACAGAATATCTACAAATGGAAACACCAGCAACGTGTCACTGAGACATGACACGAATGTACTAAATAAACGCTAAACAGCGCAGCCAACGTAAGTTTCCAAAACCTCTAGTAAACTATATGCAATAGTGATATTTGAATTAAGATTAGTATGAAGAAATACGGTACTGCGACAGTAATTCTATTATTGAATATTTTAAATAGTTTTTCTAAATATTATTTTTACGATCGTTTCAAACATAATATAATTTCTGAACTTTTTGAAATACATGTACTTACAGTATATTGTTTAGCTTCGCCAGTCTAATAATTCTCATAACTAATGTAGTGTCGACAACAATGACTAAGCAGTAAACTTTTTTCTCTCGGGTCAAATGGAAAAAAAAAGAGTTTAACATTGTCTCTTAATGAAGCATTGAGAGTGGCACTAATCAAACAACCGTTAGGCGGTAAATTAAAGCAATTACTCCATTGGAATGTGAAAAAGAAATATTACCCAAAATAAATCTCCAATAAAGTGTAACTGATCGATTTTACCGTAAGGGATTCTCCAGTGTTTCGACGCCATAGAGTCCAAAATTTTGCTAAATGTTTTTCTCTGTTTGGAAAATGTCACAAATTGCTCTCCTTTGCACATCATGAGAGAATTTTTTGTCTGTAAATACCAACTCAGTTTGAAATCATTTCAAATGCGAGAGCTGAATAGTATGTGATAAACTCGATCAATAAACAATGATCAGAATAGATTTCCTGAACGCAAGTAGAATACCAGATCATTCTTTCAAGTCCAAAAATTGTCTTAACAGGCACATGGAGTTGAATTTTGAGATAAGTTATATTTGCCGTTCCCTTATTTTGAGAAAACTATTATGCAATATAATTTGTGATTTAACAATCTCATATGTACAATTATCCAAATTCCATTCTGATGCTGAAATTTCAGCAACGAATATTCGAATCAGTACAAAGATATCAATTATTTTAATTCTATATTTCGATTATTGAAATCTTACTTTATCCAGTTATGATTGAACTTCCGCAAAAATCAGTTAACTACTCTTCCACAAATTACTCTGGAATCATAGGGACCGGCTGACCGTTTAGTGTCGGCAGTGATTTAGCGTAAATAGAAACGTCTAGTACCAACAATTTTATTCGATATATTTGATGCTGGAGGATTCTTTCTGAAACTAAATGTCATCAAACTAACGAGATTGGACACAGCTGTCGTTTCACTTCAGTAAGGATCTCGTATTGACTATCAAAGTTCTTTACACGCGAAGAAGGTTGCAGGGCGAGGAGAACTCTAACGAGTTCAGGTGGCGTCTCCAAAAACGTTCGTGCGATAAGAGAATGCACAACCGAAACCGGCAGATCCAGTCACTTAATGGGAAAAGTGGCCATGGAAGCAACGATAAAAGATCCACTGCATTCGTGAATCTACTTGGAGCGACATTTCTGCACATCGAAAACCTGTTGCAAAGTGCATTTGTATGACAGAACGAGTGCCAAAATCCTGCGTTTGAAAAAACCTGTTAGCTTATTAAAATCGGTTGCTTAGTATTTTAATGGACGTTAAAAGTTTAGTGACAGTTTGTAGAGGCGGTATAAAATACTGAATAAACTAGTTTTATGCTGTGAATAGTATTTGAGTTTATTTAACTTTTACTTTCGAACTAATTTACGTTTATTAATTCTGCGTTCAAGAATATTAGTTAAAAAATTCAGTCTTCAATTGCAGATAAAAACTTCACCTACTATTTTCTGTAGTCATTTCCTTTCTATAATTTGTTTTTTTCAGAGGACGTTTACATCTTACGTTTCTTCGGTTTGTTTTTTTCATGTTTCCGGGCGCTTCAACGGCTTCGGTCATTAGTCCCGTAAGTGTAGTGCATGTTTTGTTCTCGGGAGATGGCGGTGATCTTCACCCGCTGGATGGCGAGATCCGGCGCCGACCTACCGTCAGGTAGTGGGGTTTCCCCCTAACCAGGTCTCTCCCACTAGAAGGGCACCGTCCCCAGCCGGGTCAAGCTCGAAGCCCCCGACCGGTCTTCCGAAATATGTGGTAGTGTAGTGCATGTTAGTGTAAGTGTGGGTGTAAGGGGAGAGGATAGGACAAGGACGAGGAAGGAAAGATCGCGCGCGGTCCGTGGCCCGTTTGTTAGGGTACTGCTCCGGCATTCGCCTGGTGTTGATTGGAGAAACCACGGAAAACTACCGATCAGAGCAACCGGCCGCTAGAATTCTCTTCCAGACAGCGACTTAATTCGACCTAGGTGAAAAGCTGGTGTCGAAAATCCTGCCGTCGTCAGGACTTGAACCTAGGACCTCCCGGTCAGAGGCGCTGCAGTGACATCAGTTGATGCACTGAGCTACCGCTCCCGGTACGTTTTTTGGTCTGATCGTTGTCAAATCAAGAAAGATAGCATCGAAGCAGCAAATCTGAAAGAAACGAAGAGGAGGGGAAGGATGGAATAAAGTTATGATCTACTCTCCAGTTCATAAACACCTGGCGTCAAAGGCCTTGTGGGTGTGTTTAGCGTGTCCGTAGCAGAATACCCAGAAGTCTTCCTGGCAATTAGGGAAAGCAAAACGAGGACGCGGAAGATCTATCATCTAGCCTCCTTGAAATGTCACAGTGCATCAGGGAACCAATCTATGCAGCCGGCCATTGTCGTCGGTACTTGCACAAGCAGATATGCAATTTCCTGCTTAAGTTTTATTATCACTCCAAAATAATGACAACATAACATTGCGGAACGTGATGCACCGAATTGCATAAAATTGAAAGAAAATGTTCAGCTCAAAACGAATAGCCAAGCCCACCAAACTTAAATTTCTAACGAAGATAAAGAGCTCTTCGTGCTGTGGTCGCATAATCTGAGACATGTATTTAACTCTTAAGAGTTAGTCTGCTCTAATCTGATACCGTAAGCAAAAAAAAAAAAAATTGCCGGAATGAACTATTCCATCTTTTTTTTTATTATAATACAAAGGATCAGGTGGTTAATAAATCGATAAAAAATGTTTGAATATTCTTTATTTTTAATTAATGAATTGTTATTACAGATACTCTTAAGTCATGGCTTGATATATACAGGTGTATAGGCCTAAAATACGTGTTTTATTAAACAAAACGATCGTTTAAAGGCACTCATAAAGATATTTTGCAAGAAGTAGCTTCCGCATGAGTTCAATCCAACTGACCACTATTCCTTGAAACACGGAAGATTTTTATTTTTTTGGCAATAAACAGGAACATGTTCAATTACGTTTCAATAACATACCCACCTTACTAAATGCCTTCTAAAAAAGGCCAATTTATGTTATGTTAACAAGAGAATGAGATTTAATTTCACGACTGCGGACAATAACTTCATTTAGAACTTTTTGAATTACTCTCACTCGTACCAGTAAATAATGCCATTCTGGTTTACTAAATATGTTTGACCGGCTGTGCTGCAATACTAGTAAATACTTCTCAGTACATTTATTCGTGGTATCCTGTGTTGTGATAAAGAACACGAGCAATTATTACTGACTCACAATCATTTTTAAAGAATTATCTTCACTTCTCTTATCTTCATCCACGTAAATATTACTGCTTGGATACGCCAGTGACTATATCATTTACATAACGATAATTTAGGTGTAGTTAATTATTATCGTAAATCTGATTATAAATTAAATAATACCCGTAACACGTTTCCTTATGACGTTTAAATTGCAGTTAGGAAATTTAAAACTTCAACCTTTGCAAGCCATCAAGATGAGGAGTCAAAGCACAAAGCAGACACTCACACTCACATACACACACACCACAAAAACACACACACGTGCGCGCGCGCGCTCGTAAGTTCCCGACCTTCTCCGCTGGGTCGCAACCTGAGCGGTCAGGTCTTGTTTTCACGCTGGTCACATCACGCATGTTAACCTCGTTTGTGAGGACCTTGGCCAAACACGTCGGGTGTCTCACACAAGCGCGGAACTTCAACCAAACGACTTGAACGGTAATCTTTGCCGCACTGCATGCACACGGTCAAGATCTCATCATGATTGTACGTGGCGTGCATATTCACAGCGTTCTTATGTATGCTGATGAGTTAATATTATTATTTAGATTAGTGTGCTATGAACCCTTTGAAGAACATCATTTGTGTGTGTGTCATGAATATTTCTACCATGTTCATTCGGCATTGACCTAGTGGAAGTGGAGAAGCTGCATATCTGATGGTTACTGTATACTAGGTCTTTGAACTACCGTATTCCAGAAATATTATAATCATTTCTGAATCTAGAACATTAGAGAATTCCGTTAGATCCCAATAATTAGAATATATTGTTGTAGGACCTTTTACTGAGTAGAGGCCAGTAAGATTTTGAAAGTTCATTAGTTCATGTGAACTTACATAGATAAATGGAATGTAATTATTTATGTTAGCATACTGTTACTTTCTATACATATATTACATTCTTCTGCTTTTTCTTGAGTCTAGAAAACAAAGATTTATAGTGTTTTCTGTAAGTGATTTTTGTGAGTCCAATTCTGAATATATGACAATACGCACACAAATATATAATTGTGAGGACTAGAACTCTACAAATGCATTTACTAATTCCCTTAATGATGTGTGTATTAGACGAATAATAATGAAGCAAGTTTGCAAAAGGTACACCATACAGATTTGGACGCCTTAAAAAACACGCGATGATTTAAAAGGATATTTGATTTTTTTTGTAATTCTGGTTATTTTTAAACTTAATGAGTCTAGTTTTAAAACATTTAATATATCTTAATTAAATATTCTGTTAAATTTGGAGAACGAATAATTCTCATAAAATAAAATAAAAATTCGAGATATTTTAATGCAATGTTCCAAGTGTAAACTAATGGAATTAAAATGAGACATCGTCACATGGTCTCAATTAAATTTATGTACTAATGAAACTAATCAACCCAACTACTAAAGCGGATCAGGTGACTCTGAGCATCAACTGGTACTTCTGAGTGGGAGGTCTTGGGATTCGCATCCAGAAGGTGGTAGGATTTTCGACACTAGCCAGAGAGCTAGGTCGAGTTCTGTCCTTGTCTGGAGGAGAATTCTAGCGGCCGGCTGCTCTGATCGGTAGTTTTCGGTATTTTCTCCAATTAATACCAGGCGAATGCCGAACCAGTACTCTACCTAACGTGCAATAGACCGCGCGCGATCTTTCCTTCCCATTCCTTGTCCTCTCTTCACCACTTACACACACTTACACTGACACTTACATGCCATACACTACCACACACTCCAGGAGACCGGTCGGAAGCTTAGAGCATGTCTCGGGTGGAGCGGTGCCCCGCTGGTGGGAGATACCCGGTTGGGGAAAACCCCACTAGACGACGGTTGGTCGGCGCCGGATCTTTCCATCCAGCGAGGTGAGGCCACGTAACGAGAAAAAAATATGCACTACACTTACGAGACGAATGAGCTTAGTAATTTACTCGCCCGGAATCACTAGTAATCCATCTCCCAACCACTAATTTCGGGCTTCACAAATTTTTCATTGCTTTGTTTCTTAAACATTTCTGCAGAGATAAAATTTCAAAGATTAAAATTGAAACGTTCGAAAGTAGTTCAGTTGTGAGTGGCAGTGGAAGCGGGTGCGTAGGCTAAGGCACCTCCGGGTGCGGTGCCCCCGGAAAGGCGCCGGTGCGTGGCCTGGGCGGGGACTCGGTCAAGGCCGCCTCGTCCACACGCAGGGGCTGCCAACGCTTTGTTTCCTCGTCTGCGGCCCCAGCGGCAATCAGACACGGCGCCGCACAACCGTCACGCGCCTGCGTTAGAGTGCGAATACTGGTCTTATGGCGGCCAACTGTGACCCGTAACGTGACCCAACTGTGACCCGTAACGTCTTCTAAGGGGTATTTTCGTCTCACGCTAAAATGTAATAAATGTAGGCTTCACTTACCTATGGTATGAGAAGCCTACTTGAGCCGTCCCATAGGTCGAGGGTAGGAGCTGCTCATTTCAAACTGGCGTGCTCACTTGAAAATGAAACAACACCAGAAGTTATCATTTCCTAATTTGGGATAGCCGACTCCTCAGGATATCCATTCACGAGAGGTTTTCTCCTGAAGTTCTCGACTCCTAGTAGAAGTCGACCCTTGCATAATGTTGAAGTTTTCCTGTATAATGTAGTATAGAACGTATTGTGTGAATCATACGGTGATTTCTTTACTATGAAATTTTTATAACACAATAATCTTATTCTTAATGAATTTTCTCTATTTATTATAATACATTGTTGTTATTATTTTATACCTTTATACTTAAAAAGTTTCGAAGCACAGTCGCAAAATATTTCTTTTATGAATAGATTTGTTATAGAATACCGTAACAGACCTTCTTCATAGGTCGAGGATGATGCATTTCTTCCGCAGATTGTCTTAAGCTTCACATCATGATATTCGAGTTTCTCTAACTACTATATTCCGAAAAGCTAGCAGCAATCTGAACGACGACTAATAGCTAGCGCAATCTGAATGCGAGTTCTCGACTTAAGGTGGGTTAAAAGCGAACACGGATGCCTTTCGGGGGGAGATAGTAATATAATTCTGGATGAAATAGTGTTAGAGCAGATTTTTATTCACTGGAGACTGAGAATCTCACTTTATCGTATACATGGAATTTTACTCAGAACTTAAACGCTCTTTTCTTAGCATTAAATAATCGGGTAATAGTAGTGATTTAATTATGCGATTAACCCAGTGGCGAAAACCTCAGGAAAAATGCTGACGCGTGCTCGGAGCTCGTCGCTTCCCTTCGCCTATAAGACTGAATTATTTTGCTCTTCTCTGTACACCGTACTTACGGCATTTCGAGTTAACCTGTAGCATGGCATGTCACGGAAATGACATCGGTAACGTACAGCTTCAACAGTTTATATCAACTTACTAAATGGAGACAATTCAGGGAAACCGTTTTAGCGAATAACACGAATTACGTAGTAAATTTCGCTGCCTTATCGGTTTTTAGTGTCTAGTTTTAGATAACCCTTAAAATAATACATAAATCTTGTCCTACTATAAGGAAATATAGTTTCTTGTCCTTGTTCTGAAAATCATTCACTTAAACAACAAGCAGCAGATATCTGAAGAAAGATGTTCGGTACGCGAAAATAACTCACGAAACCTTATCATGGAAGTGTCGTGATGGTATGATCGTTAGGTGCGTCAGAGGGTAGCATATCCACAAATAGTTTCAAAGCTGATCCAAAGGACATCGAGATATGCCACATGGGCATCTGATTTTGTTTTCTAATATTGAAGCACTTATATTTTGTGCAATTATTTTTGTTCTTGGGCTATTTTCAATGATTTAAATTATAGCGAAACAAAATAACTCTTTTATGTCAGAGTATAACACCAAAATTCAAAGTGATTTGCAACTTACTATTACTTACATAATTATTTTCACCAAGTTGTAAGTGACTATTAAGAGAAACAAGGGACCGAATAAATTAATACAATGGAATAACAATCTTATGAATACTCTAAAATATTACAAAACTTGGCAGAGTTGAGCAGCAGACCTCTTCGTCTCCCGACCGGTCTCCCGGTCCGGTATGGTAGTGTAGTCCATGTTAGTGTTAGTGTGTTTAAGGGGAGAGGATAGAGCAAGGATAGGGGTGGCAACGTGTGGCGAAGCGAATCGGCGGAGTGGCGGGGAGAGCCAGAGCGTGGCGTTGCGGGAATGCAGTGTGTGGCAACGACGGTGCGGTGCGGGATGCGATGGGGCAATGAGGAGCGGGGTGGCGGAACGAGATAGCCATGGCGGTGGGGCACGTGTTGGCGGTACAGGGCGGGACGGACAGTAGGAGCGGTGAAGCGGGGAGACTGTGGAGGCGACGACGGTGTGTACGGGTCGGGGCGAACAGCGAAGAGGGCTGGCGGAGCATGGCAGAGATAGTAGGGTAGGGAGAGGCAGCGCGAGGTGGGGCGGTGGGAATGGCCCCAGAAGCTGGCCGGAGGTCCGTGTGTCCACTCGTACGAGGAGGCATGGCGGAGGTACGGCGGGGAGATGTGGCGGGGGCATGGTGAAGACATAGCTGAGAGGCATGGGAAGGAGATGGCAGGGGCATGGCGGGAGGTACGGTGGGGAGGATCGGTGGGGAGGTAGGGCGGGGATTGATTGATTGATTTTTTCGTGTTTCCGGGCGCGTCAACTGCTTTGGTCATTAGTCCCGTTAGTGTAGTGCATGTTTTCTCGGGAGATGGCGGTGATCTTCCCCCGCTAGATGGCGAGATCCGGCACCGACCTACTGTCGGCTAGTGGGGTTTCCCCCTAACCAGGACTCTCCCATCAGCGGGGCACAGCCCCAGCCGGGACCACCTCTAAGTTCCCGACCGGTCTCCCGGAATATGTGGTAGTATAGTGCATGATAGTGTAAGTGTGTGTGTAAGGGGAGAGGATAGGAGAAGGAAGTGGAAGGAAAGATCGCGCGCGGTCCGTGGCCCGTTTGGTAGCGTACTGTTCCGGCATTCGCCTGTTGATCGGAGAAACCACGGAAAACTACCGATCAGAGCAGCCGGCCGCTAGAATTCTCCTCCACATAGCGACTGAATTCGACCTAACCGAAAAGCTAGGGTCGAAAATCCTGCCGCCGTCGGTACACGAACCTAGGACCTCCCGGTCACCGGCCACCGGTCACCGGCGCTGCAGTGACATCAGTTGATGCACTGAGCTACCGCCCCCGGTTACGGCGGGGAGGTACGGTGTGTGCATGGTGGAGACATGGCGGGGAGATTTGGCGGGGGCATGGTGGGAAGGTGTGGTGTGGCGCGCGCCGGGGGTCGCAGTTGGCAGTCCGCCGGCGGCCGCCGTCGCGCAGCTGCGGATGGCGCGGTGACCGAGCCCACGCGCCTCATTAATCTCCCGGCCCCGTTGCTCCGGAGCTCCGCGCGTGGCCGCCTAGCCGCTCTTCCGGCTCCCGACGCCGAAGTGGCGTGGCACTTGTCGCGCTATCCGAGACATCGTGACTAATGCCTAGACTATTTAGCGCCAGAATGTCAGGAGCGTTTACGTGACTCACTCAATATTTGCATGCCGAATGTCATGAAAAACAGAAAATAAATTAATATTTGCGGTATTTAGTTTATTATTATTATTATTATTATTATTATTATTATTATTATTATTATTATTATTATTATTACTACTATTATTATTTTAAATTACGCCCTCGCAAATTATTATGCATTGGTTTCTATAATACGTTATTTACAATAATAAAAGAGTACGGAAGGAAATGAATATACTACTTTTTTTGAACAAGAGCGAGCAACAATGAAACTTGGATTTCTGAGACTAGAGCTGGTGGAGAATAAATTGTCAAATTATATTTGCGCAGGGACGGATCCAGCCGATCATTTTGGGGGGAGCCATCGTAGATTTTTCTTAAATACTAAACATATTTGTCATTATTTTGTATATTTTTTATATACTGTAGATACTATTCAATATTATTGTTTAAATAATTACATAATTTGAACATTAATAAATATTTGAATCTATTTTGCCGAATAAAGGAAGGTAAACAAAAACTCTAGGTCTTTTTTGGGCGGGGGCATGGCCCCCATGGCCCCCTTTTCATATTTAAATTGTATGCTTAAAGCTTACAATTGAAATATAAATAGGTTAGGCTAAATACTGTCAATGTTAGAAAAAAATAATAATTTTTTTTAAAAATATCAACAAAGCTTGATATGTTAAGTATTGGGGGCTTTGCCCATGAATTACCCTCCACTACGTCTTCCGTGTTTGCAGTTGACACATTAGTGTTATTGACTTATTTGCTTTCAATGGGTAGATTTAAAGGACGTTTTCAATAACAAGAAGTTCTCGAAAGGTATACATCGGCAGAGAAAAACCTATTGAGTCGTACGTTTGGAGAGTCCCTAATAGACCAACACTGAAATACAGAGTGCTCCGGAAGTATTTAGTCTCTCTCCTATTCGCGCAAAGGCCACTAGACCTCCTCTATAACTGCGCCGTTAAAGAAGTTCGAGAAAGCAATCACTTACGGTGGGAAGCCCACATACCGGACACTAGAAAGAGATGCAATACTTGTTTCAAAACTTCTACAACGCATGTTCAACTCTTGAATCCACACTAATGGATCCTGTAGTTCATCTACGTCTATGATGAAGTAACTTTAATGATTGCATCAATGCAAAAAACGTATTGAATAGCCAATTTAGTGTTGACAGTGACATAGATTTATGCCCTTCAAGGCATCTTTCTTCTTTCTATCGTTTCTTTTTAAGATGCTGCAAGTAACGAGAATTACTCATTCCTAATTGTATTGTCTGCTGAGTGAGAACTTCGTCCATTTTCTTTTTTCTCTTTAGCAAAGTTTGCTAAAATTTTTAATAGTTGAAATAGTTACCCCATAATCAGCCTTTAATAATCCCAATTGAGTCTGTCTAAAATTATTGCATCTAAATGTGTTTTCACTTATAGTTTACATTTCGAATTTGATATTTAACCTGACCATCGTGGTAAATATGTTTACGAAAGCTCCTTTGCGTGCACCATAAAATATAATTTCACGAATGAGTGGCAAAACCCATAAATTTCTCGTTTCATTGTGCAATGTCTGTAACTTGAACCTCATATTCTACATGACATCCGATGGTGTTTGTATGCACGCCGCCAACTCGACCCCGCTTCCTCCCCAAAACGAAAGTTGGCATCGCGCCCGCGAACTGCTGTGCAGATCGCAAGAGTAACGGACTCGCCTCGGGGCCAAAACGCCTCGCGGCCCCTGCGAAACGCGCGTTTTGCGCGACCCACTGCCACCCCCCTCCCCCGCCCCTCCGCGAAATGTTAAAGAGCGGCGTAACGGGCCCGCGGCAGGCAGGCGCGCGCATAGCAATGCGTAACAGTAAGGCAAATGCAAACGCACGCCAAGTGGGCACCGTGGAGTATGGGCACGGGGCGAGAGCGGGAGACCTGTAGAACACTATAGGCGGAAGGCCGTTGCCAGGCCTACGTCACAGCGGCGAGCCTCCGGCACAGAACGCATTCGGCGGGGTTATGACAGGTTGTGTGCCTGATGAAAGCTTTTCTCTTGAGATATTCTTATTTCATCTTTCAACACTTTTAGCCTTTTATAATCACTGTTACTTCCATCTATCTATCTGGAGAGGCGGGTCAGGACATTAACTGATGTCACTGCAGTGCTTCTGACCGGCAGATCCTAGGTTGGTGTCCCGACGGGGACAGTGTTTTCGACACTAGCCAGATGGCTAGGTCGAGTTCTGTCGCTGTGTGGAGGAGAATCAAGAAACCGGTTGCACTGATCGGTAGTTTTCCATGGTTTCTCCGATCAACACCAGACGAATGCCGGAGCAGTACCCTAACAAACGGGCCACGGACCGCGCGCGCGATCTTTCCTTCCTCTTCCTTGTCCTATCTTCACCCTTTATCCACACACTTACACTAACATGCACTACACTACCAAATATTCCGGGAGTCGGGTGGGAGCTTAGAGCGTTTCTCGGCTGAGGCGGTGCCGCCATAGGTGGGAAATATCTGGTTGGGGAAAACCTCGCTAGATGACGGTAGGTCGTCGCTGGATCTCGCTATCCAGCGGGGGAAGGTCACCGCCACCTTCGGATGAAAAAATACGTCACGCTTACGGGATTAATGACATCTGTTGACACGTCCAGAATCATTAATCTATCAATCACATGTTGAAGAGCGGCGTAACGGGCCCGCGGCAGGCAGGCGCGCGCATAGCAATGCGTAACAGTAAGGCAAATGCAAACGCACGCCAAGTGGGCACCGCGGAGTACGAGTGGCGGGCGACCGCGGGAGACCCGAAGAGCGCTATAGGCGGAAGGCCGTTGCCAGGCACACGTCACAGTGGCGAGCCTCCGGCACAGAACGCATTAGGCGGGGTTATGACAGGTTGTGTGCCTGATGAAAGCTTTTCTCTTGAGATATTCTTATTTTATCTTTCAACACATTTAGCCGTTTATACCTCCATCTATCTACCTGGAGAGGCGGGTCAGGGCCATCTATTGATGTCGACTGATGTCACTGCAGTGCTTCTGACCGGGAGGTCCTAGGTTGGAGTCCCGACGGGGATAGTATTTTCGACCCTATCCAAATGGTTAGGTCGAGTTCTGTCGCTGTCTGAAGGAGAAGTCTAGTGGCCGGCTGCTCTGATCCGTAGTTTCTTGTGTTTTTTCCGATCAACACCAGGCGAATGCCGGACCAGTACCCTAACAAACGGCCCACGGACCGCTTGCCATCTTTTCTTCCTCTTCCTTGTCCTATCCTCACCCCTTACATTATATCATTTCATTATTATGTAGTGCATATCATTTTCTGACATGCACTACACTACCACCCTCGCAGGGAGATTGGTCGGGAGCTTAGAGCGTTTCCCTGTGGAGGCGGTGCTCCATTGGTAAGAGATACATGGTTTGGGAAAACCGCGCTAGCCGACGGTATGTAGGCGCCGGATCTCCCAACCTGCGGGGGAAAATCACCGCCACCTCCCAAGGGGAAAATGCACTACCCCCGGTGGAAGGCCGTTGGTAAGCCTACGTCACAACGGCGAGCCTCCGATACAGAATGCATTTGGCGGGATCATGTCGGATTGTCCACGGTGAAAGCTTTTCACTTAATATTTTCTTATTTCATCTTTCATCATCATTAACCGTTTATGATCACTCGTACCTCCATCCATCTAGTGAAGCATGTAAACCAACATGGTGCCCCACAAGAGATGGACGTATAGATGTGCGCCCCTTGTGTTCGCTATGCTCGACGACTGAGCAGGACACTCATAAATCATAATATTCTTTTTATTATTTTTTAATATTCTTTTACGGGATTCTATTTATTGTACCTTGGTTTGCATGTATTGAATACCAGGAAGAAGCGGTGGCCCTGTGATTCGTGACAATTTGACAAGTCTGTGTGTTTGTCTCCGGGTCCGCCCATTAATAGAGCACTGCCAAAGACGATCCAGTACCTTCTTCCGACTTAATTAGAAAGAAATCCGTAAGTTCATCAGAGATAATCTGCCAAAGAATAAAAATATAGGTCTGGGAAAATGCAAGTTACTGCTCTTTACCGAGTTTCTGAACTAAAAGTAAACAAAATTTTTAAATGTTAAGAAAAAAGAAAGAAATATGGTAAATAATTTTATTTCTTTATACAAGGATGGCTGATGGTCCGCGTATTAGTTTCCCATTCTGAGTTCCCGGGTTCTATTCCCGGTCGAGGCAAATAAAAACCTGTAGCTTTAGTTTAAATTTTTGAATAAATTTGTCTCAGGTTCTGTACTTGTGTGGCCCAGAAAATCTCAGGCAGGCGGTGTTTGGTAGTTACGGTAAAAAGAATAGTCAGGTTCAGCCCATGTCGCTCTTACACCTCAAGCCGGGAAATTAAACTAGGCCCGGACGCGGGGGAAACCGTAAGCTAGCAGGCAAAGTCGGACAGTCTCCCTAAAACGCCAAATACATACACACTTTTCTTCACAGTTTATTATAAGCATGTGAAGCATGCAAATGAAAAACAGATATGCTGTGTTTTATACTCTCTCCTCCTTCTAGTTCTGTAGTTTTCGACAAGAATTTATCTTCACAATTGTTGAATACATATTTGCTCTTGCATGTCTTTCACAGAACCATTTCCACTCTCATTGTTATCACAATTACTACCAAACGAAATTATTACGTCATCCCCCTCATTTATCATATTTCTCTCAACCTCACTTTCTTCATCTCTTGATGATACAATTTTCGACACTTAATAACGGTTTTTCCTGCAAAAAATGGAAAATTTATCAGTTGTCACACTTAAGAACACATGACACTTGAGAATTTATGGATCTATTCTTGTACCCGGAAATAAATGTTCCAAGACCAAGTAGGGTATAGAATTTAAAACATGCTGAGATAATTCAACATCACTCAGTCATGTACAAATACCATCAAACCTAAACCATTGCCAAAAGAGTCCTTGAGCATAGATGATAAAAACTAGTGGGCGTTGCAATGTTGTCTTATTTATAACATAGTGATATATAGCTTAATGACTGGCATAGAATGACGTTTGCATGAAGCAACGAGCAAGTCAAAATCCGTTGCTTTCGATGTTCATTAAGTACGTGGACATTGCTGACAGGGAAATGTTTGCTTCCGGATATTCTCGATTTCTTTCAGAAGGTCCTGTTGAAGGCGGCGGTCTAAAACATCCAAACATTATTGACAAGGAAATGTTTCTACTCTGACATCACTAAGTACTTTATTTCTAACACTCTTGAATCCTGTACAGTTGCAAGAGAAATGCAACGCTCAAACATTCCGGGAAAGGATTCTGGAAATATTTGGTTTACTGCAGCACTTTCAAATTTGATTACATTTAAGAAATTTTTTACTTACAGTAAATCTTTAAAAAAATGAAGACATTTTTAGGCAATTTTGAAATTAAGCATTAAGTGTCTCTAAATTCCATTTAAATTTAGCGATCCTGAAAGTGAAAAATCGATTGTAGAACATATATTTTTGATATCGTAAGTGTGGTGTAAGGGCTTACTTTAAATTCCTGAGACGGGCAAAATAGATGCAAACAATATTGCAACTATAATACTTTTTTAATTTGCTGAGCGCAAAAAACCTTTCTGGAGCTTGTTTTCCGTGTGTGTAATAGAAAATTTGTTCATTCTAACTAATAGAATCCGAAACGTTACGAAGATTGGGCGAATAACATCGCGAAGAAATTGAAAAACATCTTTCACTCGCGGCGCGATAAAAAATAGAAATTGCAACGTGCTCGTGTTTGCAAATTCGCGCACGTGTTACGTAACATACTATTTCGCTATTAGTTATGACCAAATTTTAGCCGAATCTTGAAATTACTTGTATATTTTTACACGATGCTTTTACCAAACTATGCTAACGATAACGATTTGTTAAGTAACTTTCAGTTCAAGTTTATGCATTTAAATTACAAAAAATCAAAATACAAATTAATATACATATCTACTAAATGAGTGAATTAAATTAAATAATTATTAAAAATTATGTATTTTAAGAATTTACGTAGCTCCTTGGGTGGCTCATAATCATATTGCTGTCATCCCGTAGTGCGATCTCGGTTCGATGATATATTTTCTCTCTAACACTCTTTCCTCTTTTTTTGTATACACACATACACTCATACATGCACACCCACAAAGTAAGCACGTCCGTTACATTTGAGCGTTGGAGTAATGTAACTTGACTCCGAAGGACGTTTTTACACAGATCCTCGAGCGATGTGACGTTGAAGAGTTGTGTCATGCATTCCTCTCGTCCTCCGAACCCAGAGGTCCGAGGTTCAAATAACAGGCGAGCGAAATGTAACGGGAACGATATTGCGTGTGCAATATGAAATGCTGGGTAATGCTAAGAGCCCGAGACAGGAAGAGAATTATTGACTACGCCCATGACACATACTTTATGATCATGATAGAAGTCATAAAGAACCCTCATTCTTGTTTGTTTAATCAATTAAAAATTACGACAAAATTAACAATTCGATCTGTCTATCTTTCTCCCTCTCTCTCATTTTCAATAATTCGTTAACAGATGCAACACATTCAAAGATATGAGGATATTTTCTATTCGCATCTCATTGTCAACATCGAGTTTAACCTATATTTGAATTCACACATCTCAGTTTTAGAAATGTTTCCGAACAGTTTTTTAGTCGAAATAATATTCATTAATCTCCAGAAGACGCTATATTTTAGGAATTCGACTAAAAGAAGACTAACATTTTCAAAAATACTTACACTTAACTTAGTGTTGAAATGTGATATTGCCACTTTAGTTAGATAAATTGACAGAAAATATTTGTGGTAGAAATCAGTCTGAAAAATTTTGTTGGCTGGAAGAAATGTATAACTTAATAAAAAATGTAATACTAATCTATATTTTAATTAAATATTACCAAAACATAGAAATTCTGGAGAAAAATTATGAATATCAATAAGCAACTTTCTGTAAAATAAATAATTATATTTTAAGTATAATATTGAAGATCACAATTTACAAAAGTAGAAATAGAAGTTGATTGGCAGTCTCGTTACACTAAACAGAAATTAGAGAGAAAGAAATTTAACGGAGGACGACGGATCTTCAGAAAACTTCGAAGGTATCGTTTCTTATGCGAAGTATTCAAGTGCAAAGGTGAATGTTCGTACAAGCATAAAGGCAAATAATAATAGCTGACAAGATCTTTATCATCAAGAGTTGTTAAGAACAAAAAGGAATCTTGCGTCTTAAACATGCGCGAAGCCACGCAGGAATGTCACCGCCGGGGGGCTCGCAGCCTGCATCGCTGGTGTCTCCGCTCCCGCCATTGCCTCTGGCCCCGCCTTCTTCTCCGCCCCCGCTGCCTCCACATTCTCCTCGTCACTCACGCCATTTTATTTGCATTTCGTGTTGACTTAGTGTCTTAGTGTCTTGAAGTCGTCTAGCTTTGATTGATTGATTCCGGGCGCGTCAACTACTAAGGACATTAGTCTCGTGTGTGTAGTGAATGTTTCTTCCTCGAGAGGTGACGGTGATCTCCCGCTGGATGGTGAGAACTCCGCTAGCCGGCCTACCTGTCGACTAACCGAGTTTTCCCCAACCAGGCATCTCCCACGAGCGGGCACTGCCCCAGCCGGGACAAGTTCTAAGCTCCCGATCGGTCTCTCGGCATGTATGGTAGTGTAGTGCATGTTAGTATAAGTGTATGTAAAGGGTGAGGATAGGACAAGGAAGAAGAAGGAAAGATCGCGCGCGGTCCGTGGCCCGTTTGTTAGGGTACTGTTCCGGCATTCGCCTGATGCTGATCGGAGAAACCACGGAAAACTACCGAATAAAAGCAGTCGGTCACTATAATTCTTCTCCAGACAACGACTGAATTTGATCTAGCTAGTGTCGCTAATCCTGCCACCGTCGGGACCGAACCTAGGACCTCCCGGTCGCAGGCACTGCAGAAGCATCAGTTGATGCAATGAGCCACCTCTCCTGGTCACACGTCTGGCAGATAATTCAATTCTTTCATCACCTTGTCAATATAATCGATTTTTGTCGTGTTTCCTTAATATCCTAGTAGGCCAAAACACATCCCTTTCTCCAACTATTGATAATAAGACAATATTAGATGAAGATATTTTGTATAATGGAATTTTTACGTACACATATGCATCCAAGATTTTCTGCCAAAAGAAAAATTACCCTCTTACCGATTTAAGGTGTGCAAACAGTAAACTCGATGAGAAAATAGATATAAATCGGGTGATTTCCAACCTGACGCAAAGAACTGCGATGAGAAAAACATGGTATCCCAAGAACGCAGAAGCGTGGCAACTAAGACATAAATATCCCACGAACAAGATCTCAGAGATAATAAAAGAATGAAATTCATGGCTGTGATAATGTTAATAATAAAACATTACAGCCATAATTCTTGTGCGAAAAAGTGATAGCAACAGAATATCAGATAGCACAATAAGGAATTAAATTCATATGGAATGTGTTGAACGTAGAACGTTTATGCTGCGTTCAGCAATCAAACATCTTGGCACACTGATATCATACTGAAAGGTTCCCGTAAACACATAGAAGAGAAGCAGACCTTTTATGAACAAAACACTCATATACCAACAATTTGGCACTTTTCAACACTCTAGCAGTATACTTTAGAAACATAAACACAATACGGCGATAAAAATTGCAAATATATTTTACCAGATAGCTTCAACCATTTTCTTGCGCGCGCGAGCGCGAAGACGTCCGTGCAAAGACGTGCGTGCGACGAGCCGCCAAATTAATTTGAGCGCTAATGTGTTAAATTTAATTGAATCGTTTATTTCAAAAACCCGTCAAACGCCAAAATTTAAAATGCGGTTCAGCGGTGTATACTTGTTCCATGACCATAGACACATCGCTTATTCCATATTTACCTGAAAAATATTCATTTATTAACTGCTTTAATATTTTTAAAAAATTGAAATCGGAAAAACTGGGACACTTTTTTTCAATTTTCTCGACATAACAAATTTGGCGTTTGACGGGTTTCTGAAATAAACGATTCAATTAGAACAAAGAAGAATAAAATCGTTTTGTTATTTCAACAATTAAACTTATTTACCACACGAAGTCCCTCTAAAATTTAAATTGGGATGTGGATTTTCAATTTAGGGCAGTTAAAATAAGCCAATTATTTACTGGGCTGGCGTTTCGGTTATTCTTTACGCATTCAACAAGACTGCAAAAGAAATAAAGGGTATCTAACAATAATTCTCGTATCGTCGTTCTTAATTTTGCCGTTATTTACGAATTACTATGGTACATTGATTTACAATTTATTTCTCGTATCTACATTCAATTATTAATACAAAGTCTGCTGACAGCTTTCCTGGACATGTCACCATCTTTCAATTATTCCCCCTCACCATCTTAAAGTTGCTACAAGCTTCGTTTTATTTAAATGCGATTAACTGTGCCCTTACAAGGGAGAATGGAAGTGAGAATCGTATTCCCTCGTAAATATTCCGAGCGCGCGGAAGCGCCATGTTCGGCGAACGCGCAGTTACGGCGAGGGGATGGTGAATGGCGCGGCCGGGGCTCGAACTGGGCCCCAGGCCATTGGCGCGTGAGCAGCGCAGCGGATTGGCCGCTTGGGGTCGCTCGCGCACAAAAGCCGCTCCGGAGGTTGTAAATCGTGCGTAAGAACATCACTGGCGCCGACGCACCAGCCGCGGCCGCGACCTCTACGGAGAAGAATCGGTCGCGAGAGGCGAGGCTTAGAAGGAGAAGTAGCGGTAGCAAAGAATCGGTCGCGAGAGATGAGGCTTAGGAGGAGAGGAAACGATAATGAAGAATCAGTCGTGAGAGATGAGGCTTAGAAGGAGAGTAGCGGTAGCGAAGAATCGGTCGCGAGAAATGAGGCTTAGGAGGAGAGGTAGCAATAGTGAAGAATCTGTCGCGAGAGATGAGGCTTAGGAGAGTAGCGGTAGTGAAGAATCGTTCGCGAGAAATGAGGCTTAGAAGGAGAGTAGCGGTAGCGAAGAATCGGTCGCGAAAAATGAGGCTTAGGAGGAGAGGTAGCGATAGTGAAGAATCTGTCGCGAGAGATGAGGCTTAGGAGAGTAGCGGTAGTGAAGAATCGGTCGCGAGAAATGAGGCATAGAAGGAGAGAAACGGTAGCGGAGAATCGGTCGCGAGAGATGAGGCTCAGGAGGAGAGGTAGCGGTAGTGGAGAATCGGTCACGAGAGATGAGACGTGGAAGGAGAGGTAGCGGTAGCGAAGAATCGGTGGCGAGAGATGAGGGTTAGAAAGAGAGGCAGAGGTGTGCGAGGGGTAGTGGAACGTCAGCCAGCTGCTGAACGGTTGTTGAAACCCGAAGAAGTTCCAAGTTCGTATTTTTATTTTCTCGTCCTTACGAAGGTACTTCGTAAGAAGGGAGTGTTATGAATTTGTGCTCCGGAAAACGGCGAATTTTCGGCAAAAAACTCGTATTGCCGAGCCCTGGTTTTTATTTTCTTCTTCCCATTGATTTTGTTCCTAAAATATTGAAAATATCTTGTATCACGTAGTAATATGTTTCTCTGATCTTTAATCCCGCCTACCTCATTCATGAGTTCTTTCATGTATTTCAAATCACTCTTCCTGTTTCCATCTTGCATTCATATTTTGATTGTTTTAACTCTTTGAAATATTTCAGTACATCCGACTTCTTTTGAAATCGATTGCATATTTTATGATTTCTTGGGTAACTTTAATCCAACGATGTTATTGGCCACATCAAAAAAAAATGCGCAAGTATGAAATCTACAACTTGAAAATTTTCTTTTCATCACCTGCATGTTTACTATTTAGTACCTCCTTCCACGAAAAAAATGTTTAATCGTCTGAAAGGTGCACGCGATTTCTAGGAAACATTTTAAGGTTACCACAATCAGCGGTCTACTATCCTAACATTTTAAGGTTACCAGCATCTATAACCAATTGCGAGGTCTAATGTTTGTGTGGTTTTTGGACTTTCTTGTAAAGAATTACGTTTCGAGTAAATTCCTAAGAAACATGGAACCTGGAGTAACTTCACACACTTGACTTATGAAAAGGAAGGGCAGAAGGCATGTGAAGTCTCGAGTTGCGGTGGCTAGTAATTTAAATTCCCCAAATTTATTTATTAACACCCCGCAGCGCGAATTTCCAGCCTTTAATTCTTGGTACTCTCAGAGCTGGGCCAAGCGTTCCGCGTCACATGGAGAAGGCCACGTACGACGGACTGGCAGGAAACACAACGCACAGCGGTCAGCAGAGATGTCACGAAGAACAGACGACGATCAACGTAGCCAAGCAGGCCAACTGAATCCAAGCAGATCACAAGACCGAGGAACACGCAGAACTGCACTACACGGTCGTCACTCTAGCTCCCGCTCTTAGCAGCGGCTGTTACACCACGTCATATAAACCTCCATTTACATTTCCGAAGCATTTAGAGGAGCCGTGTTCGTTTCTGGCTGCACGCACTACTCGTTTCATGGTGAAATGTAAGACATTGTGTGTTTGCGTTCCGAAACGAAGTAATTCCCTTGTACGTTCCTCAGCATTCACAAGACCTCAAATAGCAGCATGCATTGGTGAGATTCTCCGGGCTACCAGAGATCCCTCCATTCGGTGCAATTAGGCGCCAGTAATATTCAAACACCCATTATTCTAAGCGATCTCGCGTGTTCGCTGTAGCTCCACCCGCGGAGCGGTTTGAACCCCCCGCGGCGCTGCCAATTCACTTATCAGCGCGGCATCTGTCTCGGCGGCGGCGGCGGCGCGGTGGCCCGGAGATTTACGGGCCCCGGGCGGAGGAGAGTGGCGGGGGGCGGGGCTGCGATCTGCTGAACGCGCCAACCGGCGGGGGGCGGGGCGGTGTGGGGGCGCCGCTTGGCAACGTGTCAGGCGGCTCGCTTCCTGCAGAGGTCAGGCGTTCGAGCTCCCGGTCGACCACCCCGCGCCGAGGGGGAGAGAAGAAGCGGCTCCGGGCGCAGCATGCGGCGCTGCGAGGCAGGTGGATGTTTGGAAGGAATGAGACGCAACATCAGAGCCAAGTGTGAGCTTAGCGGGGCGAAGTGATATTCCGTGTCACACATGTGCGTAGGCTTGCGGAGCTTAAAATAAAAGGTGTCTGTTTTATTTACACGACATAACTTACTAGTAAATAAGAAATACAATAAGAAAAATTAAATTATTAGTATAATTATACAATTAATAAATACAGAGAACTTTATACTGAACCATTTACAGAACTGACAGTTGGCTTAGAGATCCACTTCCTCAAATGTATAACAATCCACAAAATTTTCAGGTTAAAAGTCTAAAATTAGATTGAATACCTAAGGGGGAAAATGTTTACTGCTTCAGGGGACCCTTTCAAAATTTTGATGGGAACCATAGTCCTCTGCGTTCGCCTATGACCTTGTTGAAATGGCACAACGTTGATAACACAGAAATGTATTGGTTCAGAGAAAACAACGATACGAAGGAAAAACGATATCTCATTATTTTGAACGGATTTACGAACTGCAGTGACATTTTAGGAAATCATTTATTTCTTCTTAATTCCCAATACAATTACTAACATATAACATTGAGAAAAGTCTTTTCAATTAAAATTTATTTGTAAAAGTAATAATAAGCAGTATTTTTAGTATGTTTCGACAACAGAGGAAGTCTTATTTGCAGCAGGTGCAGCGCAAAGCCTGAGGTTTCGTTCGATATCCAAAGAGGAGCTGCAGAGAATCGCGGAGCAGTCGCACCTGCCTTCCGCCGCAGCGCCGCCAAAGAGAAGAAAAGGTCGTCGCCGAGAGCACAGAGACTGCGCCTTTTTGCAGCCAGCGGCGGCTTCGAGTGCGCAGCATCCCTCTGCCCTCACCCATCGCCCACCCACCCACCCAAACTTCCATTCGCCCGACCGCTCGCCCGCCCGAACGCCCACTCAACCGCCCGCTCGACCGTCCACCCGCCACCCCCTCCGTCCGACTCCCACCCCTTCGTCCCCACCCGCGCCCCCAACTTAACTTCAATTCATCCGCCCCCCCAAGCCCTCTCGCTCGCCAGCCCGCCCACCCGCCTACCCGCCCATCCACTCGCCCGCTCGCCCGCTCGCCCGCTTGCTGGCCCGCCCGCTCGCTGCCCGCTCGCCTGCCCGCTCGCCGGCTCCGCTCGCCCGCTCCCGCTCGCCCGCCCGCTCGCCCGCCCGCTCGCCCGCCCGCTCGCCCGCCCGCTCGCCTGCCCGCTCGCCCGCCCGCTCGCCCGCCCGCTCGCCCGCCCGCTCGCCCGCCCGCTCGCCCGCCCGCTCGCCCGCCCGCTCGCCCGCCCGCTCGCCCGCCCGCTCGCCCGCCCGCTCGCCCGCCCGCTCGCCCGCCCGCTCGCCCGCCCGCTCGCCCGCCCACCCACTCGCTCGTCCGCTCGCCCGCCTACCCGCCCGCTCGCCCACCCGCTCGCTCGCCCACCAGCTCGTGTGTCCTCCAGCCTTCCTGCACACCCACCCGCCTGTCTGTCAAGCTCAACGCCCTCCACCCACGCTACCGTCTCTCGCCCACCCTCCTCCTCACCATCCGAACGCCCACACGTCCACCCACCCTCTCGAATAACGCCTCCTCACCCTCATTGGCCCCATTCCCCGCCAGTACTCTTCACCACACCCGCCCACCGGGCCCATCATTCATCCGCCTGCTCTAACACAAGTGGATACTTGATCACCCCATCACCAAACCACGCACACGTCTACCTCTTTCCCTTCTGCCTTGCCAGCCACCCAGCCACCAACCTTCGCTGCCTCCTTCCCCGCGCAGGTGCGAGGGCCGCGATTCGTTCAGCCCCTCTGCGCGCGGTCCACGACCGCTCGCCGGGGAGCGCTGCTCCGCGCCGGACGCCGCCGGGGGCAGGGAGGGCGCGGTCCTTGCCCTCGACTCTCCGCACTTCACATCCACTAATTCACATCCACTTATTCGCATCACTTATTCGCATCCACTTATTCACAACCACTTATTCAGGAGTGTTGGGAAGGAAAATCACTCACTACTATCGTAAATGTCATGTTTATTGACATTACTGAAAGCCGAATTTCTAAGGAAAAAATTATTGTTGGCAATACGTAATTAGGATTCGGCGAAATAAGACAATAAGAACGATTATTACTCACAGAGAAACCTTTTCTAATGAAATATTTATTCAACGAATCCATCTAGAATTAATGGTGGACTCGGTGTTTGTCAAAGATATACACTAATATATTGAATACAGATCTGCAAGACGATGTTCATAATATTTTATAGTTTTTTTCTGATACACAGTGCGGAAGAGCTGTTTTTTTTAAATAGGGTAGGGGTGTATTTTAAAGAAAACAAAAGTATGTCGTTAGCAAACCACACATCTGAAGAGGTCGGTTGTTGTGAACGGAGGAAAACAAAATTAAATCTATCATGCCTACAGTATAGGCAACACTAGTGTGTGCACTAGATGCGAATATCCTTAAAAAGAAAAATAAATAAGAGTATAATGAACATAAAATAGAATATTGACTTCCAAAATTCTACGTTAACATGCGTTAAAAGTATACATTAAAAACAATTATAATTTACTCATTAATTATTTCAAATTGCAAACTTATAATACACAAAAAAATGCGTACAATTTGGGATGGCAGCCTGTTAAGTGTATTAAAGTTTTTACTTTGCCACTACCACTGTACGTTTCTGACTCTTGTTTCTCTTCTTTATAGTGCAAGTACGCGTGTTTTCTCTACCCTGCAAAATCAAGTGAAACAGTTGCTCCGCGCGTAGCATATGTAATATTATTAGACGTTTTAGATATTGTTTATTGATGAACATTTCGTTTGAGTGACACTCTTTTTTATTCAATATTTTACGCATTTAATTAGAACTATAAATCGCAGCAGCAAGATAATATATTGTGATATGTTAAAAAATGTCACTCGGTAAGTACGTTGATATTCGCTGATAAAGTTCAATTCTTTTAAAATCTTATTTTTCCTATCTTACAAAAACGACAATTATACTTCTCCCACATAAATAATCGGTTTTACAAATTATGTATAATTTTAAACAGATTCGCACTTCTGTCTTTCGTGCAACAGATAACGGGCAAATTTTAAAATCTCATTTTCCATAACCGCAGACACTGACAAATCGGAACCAATACCAGTTCACTGTAGCAGCCTTTTTTCCACCAAAAAGCAATACGAGCAGGGGCGTTCGTGCCCTGACGCGACGTCTCCACCCGGTGGGCGCTGATGTCACCGGATGTGGGTGAGCTCACCCCGGCGACCGGCGCGGCGCGGCGCGGCTTTGAAGGGGCAAAGGGGACGCGGAATATGCAAACGCACTCCGCGCACGCAGCGCGCCGCGCTTTCCCGCGGCGGAGATTAGAACCAGAGGCGGCGAGTGCCGCGCCGCAAGACGCCAATTGGAGCTTATCTTTCGACTCCCTGGGAATCCAAACAGCTGGGTTTCAAACTTTTGTTCTTTAAGTGCATCCCCTTATTATTTAACATCAACTAAATGGAAGTGCTCATTATCAGGAAAGAAATCTTCCATAAGCATGAATTGCAAATTTAATTGATGACGAAACACGTTCGCCATCTCATTGTACAATATGGTATACGCCTGGTGTTTGTTTCCTCTACCCGACTGTGAGAATCACGAATTTATGTAAATTAACAAGGCGGTTCAAATTTATAAAAAATCAATAAGCAGAGGAGATGATGCAATCTTAAAGCGTGTTGTCGTTGCAATAGCTAAAAGTGGTCTCACGAAAGAAGTCTGGTTGGAAATGGAAGAATACGCTTACATCAGTTGTCGAATATGCGATGACGGTCTTTTCTTGGCAGACGTTTGTTTTTTCGACCTTCAAAATGTTAAGAAATAAATGAACAAATGACGGACTTTCCTGGACAAACAAACAACGCAGAAAAAAGACAAATACCTCCATTTTACAATAGTTCATTTTAAATTATAATAGGTCGATTTTCAAAACGTCTTCCTTAAGAAAGCAGTAAACGGAAATGTAATTTCAAACAGTTCAGCCTTAAATGCATTCCTTCTGTAAATTGTATTGACTGAATAATGAATACCAATCGAACTGTGAAAATCGATTATCATTTCTGCTGTAACATTTTAAAATATACAATTACTGAAGAAGATAAGCAAGGCTGTAAGATGCATGGAATCACTCACACAATTTAACCGCAATCAACCTACCAACCCACACGGTAGCTAGTCAGTCCATAATCCCAGCCTGCAAAAACCTAGCGAAGTGTAAATAGCCATAACGTCGACGTATAGGAGGCTCTAATACGCGACAATCTCGCGACCTCTGGACGCACGCTCACAAACGAGCCGACGACTTTTACAGCGTTGAAACACTCCTCTGGGAACGATCAGAATAAATTTATCGAGACGTTTTTACTGCTGTCTGCGGTGTTCACGCACAGATGATTCGCATCGCTGACGCAACCATTTCACGACTCCCCGCACGGCACGTAAATTCCGCGTGCGTGGGGAGCGTGCAAACCTGCGCCCTTCCTGTTCTGCCTAAATCGCGAATGTGCACGATCTCCTTTAACCCTGGATTGATTTTTGATTGATTTTTTCGTGTTTCCGGGCACGTCAACTGCTTTGGTCATTAGTCCCGTTAGTGTAGTGCATGTTTTTTCTCGGGAGACGGCGGTGATCTTCCCTCGCTGGATGGCAAGATCCGGCGCCGACCTACCGTCGGCTAGTGGGCTTTCCCCCTAACCAGGACTCTCCCACCAGCGGGGCACCGCTCCAGCCGGGACAAGCTCTAAGCTCCCGACCGGTCTCCCGGAATTTGTGGTAGTGTAGTGCATGTTAGTGTGTGTGTAAGGGGAGATGTTAGGACAAGGAAGAGGAAGGAAAGATCGCGCGCGGTCCGTGGCCCGTTTCGTAGGGTACTGCTCCGGCATTCGCCTGGTGTTGATCGGAGAAACAACGGAAAACTATCCATCAGAGCAGCCGGCCGCTAGTATTCTCCTCCAGACAGCGACTGAATTCGACCTAGCTGGAAAGCTAGTGTCGAAAATCCTGCCGCCAGGACTGGAACCTAGGACCTCCCGGTGAGAGGAGCTGCAGTGACATCAGTTGATGCACTGAGCTACCGCTCCCGGTTTTAACCCTGGAATACACAGGAAGAACAACATACGAAAATACACAGGTGGGGTGCCACAGTACCCCAATTAAAAAAATGATAATCTAAATGATTAGTCCTTGAAATAAGAACAGGAAATAAGATTACATAATTTTTACTTGCTTACTCATTTTCAACCCGAAATTAATACAGAACATCGAAAGGTTTACTCAATACATGACAGGCACACATATTTTCCATGTTCAGCACAAATATGTATTTATATTTGCCACAAAATGATTGTTTATCTATCCTATATTCTTGAACATATTCCGCACCTATCTTGTCTTCGCAGTCCTTTTCTTAGATCTGTAGTGATTTCAGGCGACATTTCAATTCCAAATTTCACACTTCCTATTACAGAGATCGGGTGCTACAACACGTGTCAAACAATGGAAAACACATAAAATAGTTAAAGGACATGTATAACATGTTCACAGGCGCAATGATAACCTGATCAATTGAGAATACACGGAGTGTGACGAAAAAGCTCAACCCCCAGCACGACTAGCGTAAATTCAAAGTACTTCTGGGGTGCCCTGGCACCCCTCTGTGTATCCAGGGTTAAATGTGCTCAGAAAGAATTCTTGGGCATGGCTTTCGCAAAATGACGCTGGTTTCATGAGAATAATCTTCTCCAAAAGTCCAATATTGTTGTTGCAATGCGTACTCTGATATCCCACCTGGTTGTTTTATTGTTGAATGTGTCACTACTTGGTCCAGTGTCGTTTAGGAAACTCTACCGTCGAAAGGAAGTCTAAAGAATGTTTCTTATTATCCAAGTAATGTGTATTTAGAGAAGAAAGCCTAGCTGCTCTTATAATTAGATTTTATTTCTTCCTTTCACCGTTTAAAATGAATTGCGATAAGAGTAATCCATTATAGAACCATGTATCTACAGCCCCATCTCCTTTGTTTCCTTTAAAGCTGCGCAGGACATTTCATGTGCACTGAAGTTGAAGACAAAAAAAGAGTTTATGTCGATCATTTCTGAGGTGAAAAGCGCACTGTAAAGCGTAAAGAAAGGGAATATTAACTAAGGGAAGAAAAGGAATAATGGAATTAAGAAAATAATGTAAATAGCAGAAGTTGATATCTCGCTAGTTTTAAGCGTGATTTTAAGAATACATAAGCAAATTAACAATAATTTAATAACTTCTCATATCACATCTGTATTCTTTTTTAAGATTTAAACCAAACAATGTAAATTGTCAGAAATGAATTCACTTCCTAATAGTATATAACAATCACAGATCTCGATTTAAGTTCGATAGCGTGGTCAAATAATAACCTTGTTAAGGAGATTATCTAAATTGATAGTTGAATAGATTTATTGATGGAGATTGAATTAATTAATTAGTCACAACAGACAGTAAGTGCCCATTAGTAAAAATATCTCAGTGACTATTCCATTTGTGAAATTAAAACCACTAGTGTTTAACTATACAATAAAATGTCCAATCAGAGCGGTGAATCTCAAAGAGTTTATTTTTTTTCTATCCGAGTTTTCTTACCGCTTCTCCCTACTGGCCAATCGTAAGCTGCGACTCATCTGTCATAGGAGGTGGTATGTATTGATCGCTGAGTCGATGTGTAACAAACCGCGTATGTACTTTAACATATCTCTTTGGATTTCAGTTATTTTCAATATTTGGCGCATGTTGGATCTCTGTTGGGCATTTCATTTGTGGTATAGTCGTATTAAGTACCTCTCGTGCTTTGGAAATTCTCAGATAAATCACTTTATTGCTTCGCGAGTCAAATATTTATCGACAATTTCTAAAACACTCGTAGTATAACCTATGATAAACTTCAAGTTAACACACGTGTAGTTCAAAGTTTTACATACATTAACTTAGATTTCCTGCGAAACCTTCCAGCAAAAAAGACTTGACGTACGAGTACTTTTAGAGCGGTATAGTTCGATGTCCACAAAGGAGCAGGAAAAAAGGCTCTTCTGCCGGCCGGATGCTGCATATCTGCGCCTTGCTCCCCCGTCCGGCCCGTCCCCTTGGGCGCCGAGCGACCTCGCGCACGTCCTCAGGGGCGTCCTCGAAGCGTCCTCGCCCGGCACGACCTGCGCTTCGCTCGGGGGCGATGGCCCGCGCGCGCCCCGCCTCCGCTTCCTCCTCCCTCATAAGCACCTCCTCCCCCGCCCCCAGCCCCGCCCCTCCCCCGCCACACTCGGTTTTATTCCTTTTCTCCTCCCGACGCGGCGGCCCGCGCACTCATGACAGCCCCATTTGTACGGCTTTCGGACGGGCAGATTGCGTACGGCCCTGGACCAGCCTTAACCCCGGGCCCGCCTTTTCCTTGGGTCAGGCTCCGCGGACGCCTCTCGTAAAATCACCGGTCTGGGATCTTTTGGAAACTTCCCTCGTTATGGATACATGCATAAATACATTTCGTTCTTCATAATATTAATGTGTTGAACTAACTGTCGGGGTCATGCTGTTCCAGGTTTCATGAGCAAGAATTAAGAATGTGAAGAACATATGATTCGTTAAGTGAATATAGCATACACCGTATTAGGCTATGTTGACAGCTTCCTCCTCCTCTTCTTCTCATCCTCTTCCTCCTCCTTCTTCTTCTTTTTCTTCTTCTTCTACATCTTTTCCTCCTCCTCATCCTTCTTCTTCTTCCCTCCTTCTTCTACTTCTTCTTACTCGTGTTTCTTTCTCCATGTCTTCCTACTTCGTCTTCTTCCCCCTCTACTTCTTCTCCTCGCTATTCTCCTAGGCGATTGAACTTAATGAATGTGGCGAGAGAGTTCCAGGGGTTGCTGCAGCACGAATGCGTCTAACGCATTAATGTCAAGCGGGCTGCCTAATAAAACAATTGACAGATCACCACGGTTCGCTGGACTAAGCTAAATTTATTCACCGTTTGTTGGAAATCATAAAAGTATTTACGATCCATCATGTTTTGTTTTTTTATGTTATACCTATAAAATTGTTTTGCATCGATACACAATATTAAAAATATAAAGTATCGTACCTGTACATGGATTCAACATTTATATTCGTTTTTTACTAACTTGCAATTTTATCTTAATTTATTATCGTTATCTTCATTGTTATTATTGACTGTAACCAAAATATAATATATACTTTGTGAATTGAACTGAATAGTTTCCTCATGATTGTCATGGCCATATTGAGGGATAACTTCGGAACTTGGTCGATAAACGTCGACCTGGCAACAGAACGGCTCAGTAACTTCACGAACGTTCTCCCACCAAAATCTCAGTTGCTGCTCGTTTGTTCTAAATAAACGACTAGCATATCACATCTCGATCCGAAATTCTCGCCAACCGGTCGGCAGTTGTAGTTCTACCGGAACCATGAAATAGCTAGAAGAATCTATTGCTCGGTTGAGACTAGCGTGAATACTGCATTCCTACTGGGAGTCGAATGGCAGCAGTTTAAGCGAAATTGCAATTTTGTCAGCTTTACGATTTTCGACGAAAGAAGCAGAGCCATCTTAGTGCAGTTCTACGCCAGAATCAACATGTCGTTTGGCAGCTATCCAACGAGACGGTACTCCGCGAATCTGTTTTATGGTTGATGGTTTTTGTATCCTGTCACCATCGCTTTCGTACGAAAATCATGAAAAGAAGCAAATCAAGTACTAATTCGTTACAAGAAACATGTTTCTTACTGAAATAGTTAGATGTACGCGATGATGAAAATAGATCCACTCAAGATAGCCTCGAAAGAAGAAGTCGACCAATTTATTTGCCCCAATGGGCCAGCAGCCCCTCGCTGCATCAAGATCTTCAGACTTCCGGGGCACTAGAACCTCTGTCCAGAACGAGAACATCTGATCGTAAAAATGAAGTCAAATTAACTGGTAGGAGTTTAAAGTGATATGAAAATTTCTTTGAGGGTTCATATTTTTATAAGTTTGCAACGAAAGCATGTACGTTATTCTCACTTTTAACCAGTTCTATTTTTCTTTTGAATATACTTTTGCAACATTCCAAAGAGAACGAAAAGAGCTTTCATTGATTAAATCAAACTAATACATTTCAATTGCAATGACTTGACGTTATTTCACAATAATTTATAAGAAACACGTTTGCAAGAGTATATCTTGTCAGAGGAATAAAATCGAGTGACAACCAATACCTTACAGTTATTCCTGTATGTGGTCATATTTTGGGCACATTGTGGAAAAATCTGCTGAGGAAGAATGAAGGTTTTATAAACTATTCATTATGATTCCTCTACTAGTTTCTTCAACAATTTATTTTCATTCAAATTCTCTTCAACTGGCTTCATGAAATACAGAAGGCAATCAACACACATGTTTTAAATAAGATCTTTAATACTGTTTATCTGGCAGCATTGAATCCATGATTTAGTTTGAGGATTCTCTTCAAATTTCCAGATGATGCCAATGTTTCCTAGATGGTAATTTTAATAATAGTAATTATTATATTTTCCACATATTTTCACATAATACATCAAATAATATGATGATTTAGTGTGCTCAACTATTGGCACAAACTATTAACTAATTATTAGTGACACAGATTAAAAAAAGAATTGGTCAGCGAAATATCATTAACCTCTAGACTGGTGGCTGTCCGTGTAACGTCGCGTCGTTTGCATGGTTACCAAAATTGCGGTCGTCATCCTCTCTTCAGGATGAAATAACTAAAATGTTGGCAACCATGCATATGAAGCGGCACCTCCTGAGCAGCCAGTAGTTCATTGACACAGGATGTGGTAGTCTATGGGTTCATAATTAACATGTGCCTTTTGTTTCAGGTGAGGTGATAACCTTCTTTTGCCCGTGATACACGTACGTACAAAATATTATATATGAGTAATTCGATAGAAACAAATCCAGCAATAAATCATGAAATAAGGCTCCTGGTAAAAAGAACAAAATATTTCCTTTCCCTTCACATAAAAACCATGTAAAAGGCAATTGAAGAATTTATTCCAACTATTTCACGCATATAATACTGCATCTAATCGATTACAAATCAAGTTAGGAAAAATCGAGATGCTTCCCAAAACACCTGCGCAATTTTTTGCATAGGCAACCCGAAATCAGTAGCGCATGGCAGGCGGACGAGTGTCACTTTTTCGCTTCGAGGACCGCCCTGCCCAGAGCATGACAGTGCAGACTACGCGGCCACAGGCTGTAACGCGGTGACGAGATCAGTGAGGTGACAAAGCGGGCAGTGATCCGCGGTGCGCGGAACAGGCGTTCTGTGAAGAATGCGGCCGTGGGGGCGGGGCAGGGTGGGTGGGGCCCGGGGGGGCGTTGGGCGGGGGATAAGGCGGCGCAGGGCGGGGAGGGTCAGGGCGGGGATGGGCGGGACGGGGAGAGACGGGGCAGGGCGAAGTGGGGCTGGGCGGGGCCTGACGGGGCTGGCGGGGCGGGGCGGGGCGGAGCGGGTGGTTTCGCACACTGGGCCGAAAGTCACTCTTGTCACTCTTGTACACCAAAGTCACTCTTGTACAGAAAAATACATAATAAAATTATGAAGGTAATATCTACCTTAAAGTAATCCGAAAACCGTTCTTTGTGTTTTATAAAACACGACTCGTAAAATATGCATTATCACTTATATTATAATTTCATTTATTATAAATGATAAAATAATATTTTCAAGTTAAGCTATTTTCAAGTAATAACCTGAAGTATCACGCACTAACCACGATTTTATAGATGAAATAATTTCATTTATTCATGAAACTACACAAAAGAGATTGCTACCGAATATTTTGATATGTGCGTCACTTTGTACAGCTACTAATAATTATTGCAAACAAATAGCATCGCTACAATTGAGAAATATTGCGGCTAATGATAATCGTACTTGAATATCCCTCGTAATGGATGTTAACGTTTAAATTGAACGAAATCAATGTTAGTAATAAACATCAGTACACATTTGGGTACATTTTTTTATCTACACATTTGAGTAATTAATCCGAACTTGATACATATGCAGGGAAACCGGTTAGGAACTTAGAGCTTGTCCTGACTGGGGCGGTGTCCCGCTGGTGGGAGGTATCTGGTTGAGGGAAACCCCGCTAGTCGACGGTAGGTCGGCGCCGGATCTCGCCATCCAGCGGGAAAAGTTCACCGCCACCTCCCGAGCAAAACCACGCACTACACGTACGGGACTAATGACCTCCGTATTTGGCGTGCCCGGAATCACTAACAACCAACTAATCAGCCAACCGAATAGCTGCACTGCCTACATAGAGCGTTCGCTGCCACCACCTTCTTTTTTTTCACATTTATTCATTTTGGAGGATTTACATCGTTCAGTACAACTACTTTACAGATGTATTTTATCAGAATTATTCTAGTTAAAATATCTAAGCTAACTTAATCTATGCATTGGAGAGGATACTCTAGGGGAGAACCTCGGTGTTATGAATTGTCGTTGGCTAAAATTTTGAGGAATGCTTCAAAAGGGAATCTATTTTTTATTCGTGTGTGGGTTGGATTTTTCGGAAGTTTGTAATGGGATGCTGCTGGTATGTCTGTTAGGTTTTGGTAGAAGTTGTGTGATATTTGTGCTATTTGGTTTATTATTGTATTGATGTTTAATTCTGAATGAAGTTGTTTATTACTTATGAACCAGGGGGCATTTGTGATTAATCTTAAAAATTTATTTTGCATAACTTGAATTTTATTGACATTTGTGGGGGCTGCGTTTGTCCATATGGGGCATGCATAAAGGAGTAGTGGTCTGATTATTGTTTTGTATAGTGTTGTACTGTTTGTGTATGACAGAGATTTATGTTTGTTGATTAGTTCACCACCGTCTCGTGCCGTGTAGCCTACTGTGCGCTGGGCGCGCGGCAGGCAGTAGGCCGAAGGCGGCGGGGCCCGCGAATGGATTTGCATGTCCTTAACCCGGCGGAGGGGCCTAGCCGTCGGGCGCCTGCGCGATGAGGTCAGGTTCAAGGCGCGACCGCCTCCGTGCTTCCGGGACTCTGCATAAACGACCTGCAACCGCTGCCGTTGACAATTCGCTTATACCCCGGAAACTTCAGCGTACCAGGAACCTTTGCACGAAAGACTAAAATATTCGACATTGTTCCACACATTTCTACACAGCGAAATCTGATTTATAAAAACCTCTAAAGCAGTTCTAAAATATTAAAAATGAATTTGAATTATGTTGTTATTTTGGCTACTTGAATACGTAAATAACAAAATTAGTAATTTTGAATTGTGGCATAGTGAAAGAAATTTCCTCATGTTATTTGAAAACATTGTATAAACTATGAACTACTGAATAGTATGGCTGCACTTGTGTCGGCATTGAAGTGAAATCCGGGATTAGAAAACTTCACAGTAAGCATATACATCAAACATTTTTTCTTTGAATTGTCAATGATGACACACATAACCTGCGCTACTTGAAAGAAATGTTCATTTGAAATCGTAGCTGTCAAGCCTTTACGTTTTACTAGATATGTACGATGAATTTTATCTGAGTAATTATCGGTTACGGTCGTCTATAAACAATCATAGGAACAAACTTTTCATCTCGATATTCTGATATATTTGGATGTATAATTAATGTCATAAAGATAAGTAGATACTAATTTTGCGTGTATCACCCACATTCTTAAGAGATCTGAATTAGTAGAGAATAAAACTTTATTAAGCCAATGCTGATCAAAACTGAAACTTAAATAGGTTTAAAAGATCAAAAAAGAACATCTTCAGGTAACGAGAAATCCGCTTACTGCTATTGATACAATAATAAATAACCACTTACGGAACTAAACAGAACATGTTGTGGCGTGAGAAGAGGACAACATAGTCCAGCATTAATCCCTTACACTGAGCAGCAGTAAGTTCGACGGTGCATGAAACGAATGTGTTTCTGATTGTTATCACATCTTACTAAATTCATAAGCCGTAAATGGACGAAGTTTAATAGTCGTTCTTGATTTAATAACGAATATATGTTCATATTTGCTTCATCATTAATTTTTGGCCTTGCTTTTTAAAACTGATGGTACGATAGAGAATGTTATGGAATGTCACTGAGACTGATTATGTATGAGTCCATATTATTTAAGTACTTGACATAGAAACCTACATGTAGATAGTTTTACTTAGTTGGGGTTAAGTGAGCGGTGTAAAGAATAAATAGACAAAGAAATAATATTTCTCAAAGTAGTAAATAATATATTGTATTTAAAAAAAGAAATGATTCGAGGACACGTCTCACAAACATAAAACCATGTTAAGGTCTAATAAAATAAGTGATTTTCCATTTTATTGTTCCACATACTTGGCTGTATAAAAACCACTGATGATTGGGATACCTCTATAACATGTCTTAGTAACATTTAAATAAACAATATATTTTTACTACACTGTAGAAGATAAGTCGTTTCTCCAATTATTCCTCTCGGAATTTCGCAAGGTTTCCGCCAAAAGCATCGAAATTAGTAGGCCCATATTTCTTTCTAAATTCACGAATCCGGCATTCTTCTCCAATCCACCGGGTGACCGCGACTCTGTCTGTACTTGGCGCCACAGCCCGCGTACGGGCCATGGCCTACCAGCAGCGTCCCGACCTCGCGGCCATCGGGTAAGGGGGTACCTGTGGTTAGCACGAAGACATCCCCACGCCGTATTCTGGTCTTCTCAACCTGACAAGTGAGTATTCTCATCATCACACAGCCACGTATACTGGGACATTGCAAGGAAAACGCACATTATAATCTTGCCCGACCGGGAATCGATCTGGGGGTCACATCATGGAAAGCGAGCACGCCGACCAATGAGCTAAACCGCGAGGGCGACCGCGACTCTACCGTATTATATTTAACTACGAGCATTTCCCTTTTTGCTAATCTATTAAGTCGCGGCAGACACCTCAGGAATGAAAAGCGGCCACTTACTGCACCTGCCGTTGCAGGAGACACCGGCGACCGTGGGGGGCGTTGACCCCGGCGTCCTGCAAGGACGACCTCTTGCACACACGACCCTGGGTTCTCTCGGCCGCCGGAAAGAATGCGTAGGCGTTCGCGCGATGCATCACGCGTTGCCACACACGCCGGCGTGGGCGCGCCTCATCGGCCGCTCGCGGGTTTCATCATCGCCTCCGAGATGCGGATAACTGGTGAACGACACGCGACGGCCCTCCCAGCCATTATAACGTCACGGGAGATCCTGACGCATTGTTTTTGTCACCGTGGAGCAGGGCATCAAATCACGGTGACAGCGCAATCCTGTCAACAACTTCCAGCGCTCGGTTCCGGGGTCTCAGAAAAGAGCGCGACAAGTTAAATGTGAATAAATATATTTTATCGCTCGTATATTTGGTAGTTCGTTCTAATACGCTCTCTAACAAATGTATATCGAACACGAGAGCCATTTTTATATCATGTTTATCGTATGCACCAATCACCACAGCACGACAGGTAGTTCGTGACTATTAAGGAAGTTATCCCGTATATTTGGGTCCTATTAAAGGAAATGGAGTGGAAGGTGAAGTATTTGACACATCCATTAAAGTGGCAAGCCTAAATCAAGGTGTCTGATATCGTAGATGAGTTTAGCAGTCGAGCTGGCAACTGGCCAATGCCATCTATTCGAACTGGGGATTTCATAACTGTATCATGGCTTGGAACCAATATCTGTTTCTTGGAGGTGTTTGAGTTCAATACTCATTGAGAACACACACGAGAGATAAGAAAGGAACTTCTTTTTTTCTCTGGCGCTATACTGGGTGTTGGCCTGAATTTCGAGAACTTGCAAGAACTTCGGAAGTGTGTTTCACATCTTGATTGTTTCACTATTTTGTTTCCGGGCGCGTCAACTCCTATGGCCATTAATCTCATACGTGTAGTGAATGTTTTTATCACGGAAAATGGCAATCTTTTCCTGCTGGATGGTGAGATCCGGCGTCCACCTTAACGTCGGATTGCGGTTTTTTTCTCCGTCCAGGTATCTCCAGCCCACGAGGCACCGGCCCGGCAGGAACGAGCTCTAAGCTTCCAAGTGACAAGGAAGAGGAAGGAAAGATCGCGCGCAATCCGTGGCCCGTTTGTTATGGTACTGCCTTGATCGGAGACACCTCAGAAAACTACCGATCAGAGCAGCCAGCCGCTAGATTTCTACAGTGGCTGAATTCGACCCAGATATCTAACCCTGTCACATACGGAGTCTCCTCGGGCCTTTGGGAGTGTGAGATCAGCTTATCGCCCTGCCGTATGGGTAGGAGCAGAGATAAGATAGTGATGGGAGAATCGCGTGCAGATCATAGCCCTTTGTTTAGGATACCGCCCCGCCTCATATATTGCATAAATAGGAGGAAGACGCGGAGAAGGCAGGTCAGAGCTGCCAGACTCTACAATATTCTCATTCAGACATTAATGGGCTTCGACCGTGCTACGTAGTTGGTTGGGTTCGAAACTCATCAAACACAAGGTCGAACCTAGGTCCACGTCTAAGACGTTTAGATACAACAAAAAATAGCATTGCCGATCAATTATGCCAATCCCTTATTTCGTGCTACCACAGGTTGCAGAAATCCTGCAATTTAATTGGCTGTTCAGGAGTAAGTTCTCTTTCATAATTTAAGATTACAGAGTGAACCAAACATTTTTCAAAGCTTTCACTCATCACCCAATTCCAAGTCATCAAAACCCAATTCCGAGTCATTTCATTAACCCTTCATTGAAAAGCTATCACATTGTCAAAACTACCACGTATCATAACCATTTTCAAGAGTACAAATGTCAGTTTAATTTAACAAATATTTGAATATACTCTAACACTTAAAGAAATATTTTAAAATGTTTCAAAATATTTTTTTAAAATTGCATAGAACATATTCACAAATTTACAAGTAATTATTATAACCATGAGTCATGACGTGTTCGGCAATGCAAAGCGGGTATTGCATCCTATTTTGTCACCATCGCAGAGTTTTGCAAATGGATCAACTATCTACTAGTGTTACGTTATTCCGTCGCTAGTGGAAGCGGTCTTCACCAGGGAAATCGACAGTTCTCTCTTTGGGACCCGATGAGTGAATGGCGTTTCGCTGGAGACCTGTAGAACAAGAACTATCATTTGTTTTTCTAAAGAATGCTTGACCGTTTTGGACGTGGTGTGTAGAATTCTGTACCGAGTGCGAATGAAGAGAACGCATTTCAAAGAATATTAATCATGGTCATGCGAGGGTCAACTACTTGCAGTACTATTCTTCCGGTAAGTTCAGTTAGGTCAGTAAATGAGTAGATGCATGAAGAATGTTTTTATACTTGAGTTTTTCTAACGTGGCGGTTGAGGGTAGTATGGAAGAGATGGAATTCGGCACGACTTTTTGAGTCATTCTCAGTCCTGTCGCTTGATCTGCAGCACTGCTTGATGCGGTCGCGACATCTTGCGACACGACAAAGTCGTGCCGAATTTCATCTTGGAGATACTACCTTCAACCGCCACGTTAGAAAAACCCACGTACAGGATCCAGTAACGTAAACGACGCAGACTCTTTAAATTCTCAACGTATGGATATATATTAGCCAGACAGGGTAAAGTTAGTTCAGAATATATTAAGGATGTTATTGTGAGTAAAAATTAATCGTGTTATTAACCGTTCACATTAATTAAAATCAGGAAAATGTAGTAATAAACTATTTTTTCATTTTTATCCGCCGGATTTTTCAACCGCCAAGGCCTTTTCTTTTATTGAAATCAGCTGAACGATATGCCTAGCACTAAAAGTATAATGCGAGTAGATATTTGTTTGTGAATAAGTAACATCTTCACAAAAACTTCTTATTCATTCAGCTTTTGATTTACTCACATTTTGTTCATTTCACGGTGCCCTGTCTAATATTTCGTTTACTTGTATTAAGAAGTAATTAAAGATAATTAGTTTTACGCTAAAAGATAGTGAGATATCGTCTGAGAGGAAAATTAGATAGACCCATGTTGATTTGTACACGCTTGACTTCAGCAAGCGTACGAGATTACTTTGAAAGAAGTCGTTGTAGACTGGCTTTAAATTACCATCTTTTAAAACATGCAAAACTTGTTACTTATGTGTGTATAAGGTTAACTAATTAGGGGGAACTTGTATTGTAACAGATATCCGCTAGTCGATACTCATTTAAATGTCCCAGCTAAGTGGCTATTATACTACTCCGATTAAAATCCACTCAACATATTTTCGCGAAAGAAAAAAAGGAAACGTGTTTTGCAAAAACTTGTTTTTAAAAGTTCACGTCAATACATCTTACAGCCGAAAGGTATCCATTTCTACGACTTCAGCGCCTCGGATTTCTTATGGGTCGTCTTATAAAAGTGACCCTTAAAAGTAATGAAGTTGCGTGTTCATTGGTCATTCGTCTCTGGAGTAACGATATTCAGAACGGAACAAATCTGGATTTGCTATGAATCCCATTTATTACGAGAAAACATACTAAAATTTATTCGAATCTCTGCAGCTACTTAAAGTCTGATGAATGAGGTGTGAAAGTATGGGGCATGATGCATCATGAGAGAAAGAGGGCTGCATTTTTTATTAACATCGCGATCACATGAATTTGATGATTGTAGTATTATGATCTGTAATGTTCAAACAGGGATTTGTGACGTTTTGGTTTTATACTGTTCTATATGAAATTATAACCCTAGAAATATGTGTTCCAACAGGTATGATGATTATAAATACATTTTGCGCTACACATGGTATTCATCTCTCTTATGGTTTAAGAAATCTGCTTGAAATATCTCCAGACATGTAAAATGTCATCTGGTTCCTAATATAACTATCATAAATATCACCTAAGTCTCCTACAGATTTACTCGTACGTAGCGTGAGAGTCACTAAAAAAGAGGAAGTTAAGAGGGCGTCTCAAAAAACTGGAAAGCAAAAGTTCTTGCTTTATTCTCTATTTTTTAAAACATGAAGCATTTTATATTCTGTTCCAAATTTTCTTCATTAATGAGTTTTACAAATTTTCTTTACTTGTCTCCTTATGTAAACTTCAGCTAATTAACGTAATTTCAAAAGTATAATTAAATGATATAAGGTATTTGGTAGGTAATAAACTGTACTTAATCAGCACATTCTCTTAGTTCACCATTCAATTTTAACGGTTAAGGAAAACATGAAATTTTTGCTGTGGATCATTATCAACAAAAACATTACTTTTCTTGCAATATAGGTTGCAAATCCACGGAAAATACTTTGTAAATACGTAGTGAACAAAATTAAAGTTGCTGTGCATAATTTACAATGAATTGTAATGATCAATTTATTATAATTATTAATATTTTATAATTATAAATGTATCACAATTATTACTTTATTATAATTATTAACAATTAATTTATTAATAATATAAATATAATATATATTATTTATTAAATTATTTATTTTTCTACGGCTATAATTGATAGAGCGTTCGAGCATATTTTGTTCCTTTTAGCTATTCCAGAAAAATGATTTCTTCATAAGATGCATCAAAAGTTTCAAGCCGTTTTTAAAAACTTCAATTTTCTTTAGAAAACATTAAATAAAAAAGTACGCATTAGGTTGAAAAGTCAAGATTTAACATTCCGTTCTTTGCGAGATTATATTCGCTTGGGTGTGTTGTAATGGTGTGCATTTAAAAAGACGTAAATGTTCAGCATTTCCATCAGTACTCGTTTTCACTAATTTTTAGTTAATAAAATACATCTCGAAAACAAAAAAATACGTATGACGTCATCACAATGCATCGAGGATGTCATCTCATTTTATAGAACTTTCATTTCCATTTTCTTAAATATTCACATTATTATAATAGAAACGTAGTTGCGCAAAAAGCTTTACGGCAGGTCACAGATTATCTTGTTAACATTATTGAAGAGGACTGTGAGGGATCCCACCATACAAGGAAGTAGTCAGAAGATGAAATGCGATATAATCTTCTCTTAGTTGCCGGGATGTCTTATCCCAAGACGGCGACTTTTGAACTTACGACAGACACTTGATTAGCCCAAAATCCGCTTCGTGCATGTGTAGAAAGCTTGATTCTGCAGCGGTTAATTGAAGTTGCCTTGAGCATCGTCCTAAAAGATATTCGTTGAAGCAGAAATTAGAGCTAACCCAAGAGGAATTCGTATTAGTATAAGATGACAAATGGTTAAAAGAGGGCCGACTGAGACCACAAGTGTTCGATATTGATTGAAAATAAGAATTCGATTAAATGCTTTTAGAATGCACCAGCAGTGCACGCGATTTACCCACCCCTGTCGCCTGTCCTGCGAATAAACAAAACAGAGCCACGGGGCGCTGCTGGGCAGGGGGGAGTGTGACGTAAATCTCCAGTGCTGGTTTACGACCTCGCCATTTGCGCCCGCCGCTCGTAAAACGCTCCTTGCCGCCGCCGCTGCCGCGACAGCCTCCGCTAGACGCCACCTGCACCTCGCCTCCACATCCACTTCCCTCCATCGACATCCTTGCCTCCACTCCATTTCCACTGTCACTGCAGCGCCTCTGACCGGAAGGTCCTAGGTTTGAGTCCTGACGGCGGCAGGATTTTCGACACTAGCTTTTCAGGTCGAATTCAGTCGCTGTCTGGAGGAGAATTCTAGCGACCGGCTGCTCTGATCGATAGTTTTCCGTGGTTTCTCCGATCAACACTAGATGAATGCCGGAGCAGTACCCTACCAAACGGGCCACGGACCGCGCGCGATATTTCCTTCCTCTTGCTTGTCCTATCCTCTCCCCTTACACACACACACTAACATGCACTACCCTACCACATCTTCCGGGAGACCTGACGGGAGCTTAGAGCTTGTCCTGGCTGGGGCGGTGCCCCGCTGGTGGTAGAGTCCTGGTTAAGGGGAAACCCCGCTAGCCGATGGAAGGTCTGTGGCGGATCTCGCCATCCAGTGCCATCTCCCGTGAAAAAAACACGCACTACACGTACGGGATTAATGACCTGAGCTGTTGACGCGCCGAGAATCACTAACTGACTAACCAAGCAACCAATCCATTTCCACTTTGCCCCTACCGCGGCATCTGATTTTGTCTTCATCTGCACCCCCGCCTAGGCCTCCGTCTCCACCTATATCCACTCATGTGTGCTTCCCAACCTGCCTTCGATTCCGCCATAGTGTCTATTTTCATCTCCTCCTTCCCGTCCGCCTTTGTCTCCTTCTGCGCCTTCTCCTAGGTATCCGTCTCCACTTATATCAGAGTCCTTTTCAATCTGTCTTCGACTCTGTCGTGTGTATTTTCAACTCTTTCCTCCCGTCCGCCTTTGTTTGTCTCCATCTCCGCCTCCGGTGTAGGCATCCGTCTCCATCTATCTCCGTCTACGAGTCCACTTTCAACTCCGTCTTCATTTCCGCCGTAGCGTCTATTTTCAACTCCTTCCCATCCGCCATTGCCTCCTTCTGTTCCTCCACCCAGGCCTCGGTCTCCCCCCACATCCGTTCACAATTTCTTTCCAACCTGTCTTCGACTCTGTCGTTGTGTCTATTTTCAACACCTCGTCCGCCTTTGCATCTTTCTGCTCTTCCGCCTAGGCAACTATCACCATCTATCTCCGTCTAAGAGTTTGCTTCCACCTCTGTCCTCAATTCCGACATAGCGTATACTTTCAAATCTTCTTTCCTATTCGTCTTTGTCTCCTTCGGCGCCCTCGCCAAGGAATTGACATCCGACTATCTCTGCCTTCGAGTCTGCCTTGCCTGCACATATGGGTCCAATTTCAGCTTCACTTACACCTTCACAATTTCAGCTTCACTTACACATCCGTCGTCGTCTCGCCCTCACCTCCTGAACATCTGCGTACCCCCGCCTTCCCAACAGCTTCCATCTCCGTTGTATCCGCCTCCACATCCGTTTCCAACTCCACTTTCAACGCCTCCTTCCCATCCGCCTTGCCAACGCCGCACTTCCTCTGTGTCCCGAAACTCCTTCAATACCGCCTCCGCCTCCCACTCCGCCTTCCCATCCGTGATTACCTTCTCCTCAACGTTAGCGCTATCTTTGTCATCTCCACTGCCATTGAAGGTATGCTACCACATCTATATCTCTCTCATTTCTTTCATCCTTCTACTTGACGTCCACTCTTGCCTTCTCCTTCCTCTTCCTTTCGCATTTCACTGTTACTTCGTCTCTCCCGCTCCAACTTCATTCAACCTCCTCCACTTCCTATTACCACGTCTCTCCACATCTACATTCTCACTATTATAGCCTTCAATTTCACTCTTCCTTTCTCCTTAAATATCCTCCACTTGCATCTTCCCCTCTTTCATAAACCGTCTCCTCAACCTCGTGGCTTCCCCTTTCAACTCCACTCCAAGTTAGTCATTTCCTCATCTTTTCAATTACACCCATTTCCGGATAGTGCTCCTTCGAAATCCAATACAGTTTTTATTTGCTACAGCCCCTTTACACCTTCACATTTACCACTGACACATTTGCCATATCCACCATCAACCCGGCAGGCTACTTGGCGTGTTCAGCCGTCAGTGTCACTGCTCCCGCAGAACCTTCGTTTTCATCACAGTCGTAATTCTTTTCGCTCTCCTCGGCCCCCAACGACGAGCCCTCACTGCCTTTCCACAAGCGGCGCGGTCTTAACCGGCCTCACTCTGAGGACTACACCACCAGTGCAAGCGTTGCCACCACCACCACCACCACCACCACCACCACCACCTCGAATTCGCCTCGGCCCACCTTCTGCATCCGCCTCGCGTGCCAGCCGTGTTGAATCTCGTGAGAGTGTATGCAGGACCCCTGTGGTTGTTGTGGTATTTGATGCTGGAAATAACTTGCGAGGTTTTCTCGGCCTTGCTTGCTACGTGACACGTTGCGGAAGAACACGTAGGCACCAATTTAATTGGTTTTCGAACAGATATTGAATTCTCACACGCTTCGAAACATGTTCCTGAAAGGAATATTGAACACAAAATATTTATGAAAAAACATTCAAATATTTTTTCATTTCATTTGCTGAGACACACCCTTGCCAAGTGTAAAAGCTTTTAATAATGGATTCTCCTTGCAATACTCTTAGAAATTATCAATCCCACCTGTTGAATATTTAATAAATTTGTAAGAAATTATATGTCACTGCAGCGCCTCTGACCGGGAGGTCCTAGGTTCGAGTCCTGGTGGCGGCAGGATTTTCGACATTAGCTTTCCAGCTGGGTCGAATTCAGTCGCTGTCTGGAGGAGAATTCTAGCGGCCGGCTGCTCTGATCGGTAGTTTTCCGTGCTTTCTCCGATCAACACCTGGCGAATGCCGGAGCAGTACCCTACCAAACGGGCCACGGACCGCGCGCGATCTGTCCTTCCTGTTCCTTGTCCTCTCCTCTCCCCTTACACACTCACTTACACTAACATGCACTACACTACCACACATTCCGAGAGACCGGTCGGGAACTTAGAGCTTGTCCCGGTGGGAGCGGTGCCCCGCTGGTGGGAGAGTCCTGGTTAGGGGGATAACCCACTAGCCGACGGTAGGTCGGCGCCGGATTTCGCCATCCGGCGGGGGAAGATCACCACCATCTCCCGAGAAATACATGCACTACACTAACGGGACTAATGTCCAAAGCATTTGACGCGCCCGGAAACACGAAAAATCAATCAATCAATATAAGAAATTATAGATAGCTACTATATAAAATTAGTAAAAATATTTTACGACAAAACTTTATTTATGAATGAAATATTTTTGTTTGGGTTTATTCACCTGTTGGGCAAAAAAATTTCATTGCGATAAAATCTTGTGCGACCGTCAATATCTTCCTTTATATGGAAGGAAATAAAGAGTTGAAATTCATGCGATGCATTTATTAAGAAACGAGAAAATATACTCCGGTATATGGTCGTAACATAAACAAAATTTAACAGTCACTTAATGAATATAATGACGTTTATTGAAGGAACTGAACATTCCTTACTTCTAAAAGTCATTACAAGATGTCCGGAATATTTTTCGCAGGGAGAGGTCAGACAATATTATTTGGAATTACTCATATCTAAAGATAGAATCCTTAGAACGAATATCTTAAGTAGTAGTTAGAAAAGTCATTACTTATACAGCAAGAACAAGTGAGTATAAACAAACAAAAATAATAATATAAATTACCGAGGTATCAACCCAAAGAAAATTTGTTTGTAGAACAAGAATAAACAAACTTTGAAAGTATAGAAACCAATGCGGTATCCAAAATATAGAAGTGTTCGGCAATCTGAATAGAAGAAAGAATCTCTTGGATATGCAAATCTGTACAATATTCGAGTGTCAGATATTTCAGTATCCTACAAACCCGAAGAAGACCGAATCCCAGAAAGACCAAGCAAGAAACGAAAATAATTGTGTTTTTGGCTCAGTACAAATCAAAGGCACAAGAAGATGTACCAAAAGAACTGTAAGATGTATCACTGAATGAAACAAATGAATCAAGACTTCTGAATAAGCACGACAACTATTTTTGAAAATGTAACTTTGTTTAGGATAATATATAGAGATGATTTACCTAATAGGTATTCCATCTTCCATGCCGTTCGCAAGGGAAACTTGAAATGATGTTCACAATTTTACACTCATTGCAGTTGACAGATTATATTTTGTGATACAGATTCGTTAGTTCATTATACTAAATTGTTTATGAAATGATATATTTCAATTTAAATATTACATATTTTTATTTTAAACAGCTTCTTTATAACTTTAAACAGTCAAATTTTTAATCGTCTTAAGTTGCATTACTTGAGTGCTTCGTGGGCAGGAGCAAATGATGCATTGTGCAAGTAGCACGTTCTGTACCACAGATGACAAGACTGCTTGAATATTTAACAGGTAGGCTATACTGAAAGTGATATTCACTTAGCACATTCCCATGGCAGAATATTTATCAAGTATATAAACATTACAATATATTCACTCTTCAAGTCCTTATTAATTCGTTGCAATCTGTATTGTACGTCCAAATAAATATTAGCGGTGCTATTTGTATATGAATTTGAGCTCAGCTATCTACGTCCCGCTGTGCTGCCAAGTTAGGGTTGCTATGTAGCACGCCAGGAAGCAGTAAAGCCCTTAAGGGTGCACGTTTGTTTTCAACAGTGGAGTTTTCGTACCCACTCCAGGAGATGCAAACATTTACATTTTATATCAAGTTAACTCCAAATATAATGCAATAAAAACCCTAGATGCTGAGCAAAACGCATATCTATCTCGCAAATGATTCTTTTATAAGAATAAGTAGGTTTAATATATGACTTACGATTCATAAATTACAATACGATTTAATAATTAAATATGTGTTCATCTATATGACCTTTTCTCGCAGGCATTTCAAAATGGTGTCTGAAGAAATGAACTGAATCGGGATATAAAATGCTGTTGATGAGTGTTTTATTATTATTATTATTATTATTATTATTATTATTATTATTATTATTATTATTATTATTATTATTATTATTATTATTATTATTATTGTCTATTAATAAATATTGGCCGCTTACACTAATTTTTTGAATAATAGTAATAGTAATAACAATAATAACAACACCAATAATGTTTGTAAAAAATACTATCATGACTACAAATGAAATGAAAAGGCGAAGGCGTTATCCGGAAGTGTCACCTAAAACGCTCGCAGGATTAGGGGAGGGGCACAGACGGCGGGCGCAGCGGGACCGGGCGGCTCGCACCGGGCGGCAATGGGGGCGTCGACCCCATGCAAATGCGAATGCGCCTGAGTAATGGCGCCGGGCGCTGGGGAGCGCAGCCTCCGCGGGGCGCACTGCGCGCTGGCATGGAGACCCTCACCGCGCCCCAACAGGGGCCGCAGGAGGAAAGACGCAGCCAGTGGCTTTAATGGGCAGTCGCCCCGTAATGTTGAGGTGGTGGGCGCCTAAGTTACGCTGCATTCGCGAGTGGGCGCTGCCATAGACTACTGAAGTTCACTTGAAACGTGTTTTCTCGTGATAATGATTTGTCCGTACGTTGTTCTATTAATGCAATTCCAGTAAGTATTCTTGTCTCGTGTGAATACGTATGAGGATGTTCTTTATGTTAGTGTATTACACTGTTTCGTTGTTCCCTGTCGCATGTTATGCATATTGTCACATTATTTCGGTTAACTTGACAAAAACACTAAAAATCGTACATCCGTGTCTTGTTGAATCTTTTCTTGGTCGTTCATCGTAGATAATTTACTTTATTCTCCGTCTAATAGGGTAGTATCGATCTTCGATTTATGAAATATCTTTCTTTTGGTGATCTAAACTTTATCACTTACATATTTTACAGAATATATGTAGTACAATTTTTTGGTGGGACTTTTATATGCTAATTTCCAACTGCACCTCAATAGGATGTATCTTGAACCATACATTGCACACTAACACACTTGTGAACATCCCGAACTTGGGATCTGCAGAACAAGTCCTTCTCAGAAATACGATCGAAATACTTATGAAAAACATCCACGTCCAAGGTGGGATTGGCACTCACAATTCTTCCAAATGAGGCGCTAAGTTGGTTCGCGTTCTTGTCAACCTCAGAAACACAGTTCAGCTATGCAGCTATGCATACTTAATTATGTAAATTACGTGTACCGATTTCGTACAATTTTCCCTTTTTGCACATTGACGGATTTACACAAAATGTCTGATACTAGAGCCGGACAAAGCGCATACTATTATCGATAGTTGCCCTTGCTTTCATAGACGCGAATGGCAACCTTACTTCTTGTCTGCCTGTGAATTCTATTAATTTGGACAACCATGCAGGTTTGCTACGTGCCTTGAGCAATTGAATTTTAATACAGTTTTCACCAGTTTCATCATTCACTCGTTTGTACTCAGAGTTCAGTTCCCCTCCTCCATTGAAAATTGAATAAATATCTTTAATAGAATCGTGGATTTTGCCACAGCTTTCGATACCTCCGTGAAAATTTGAAAAATATTTGCTTGAGTGAGTGACTTTTTGTTGTTTCCGGGTGGAAACAACTATCCATTCTTAGGTCAATAGCAGGGGTGGATTTCGATGGCCTAAAACATCGCCAAAAATGATCAATAAAATGCTCTTAAAATGCTTTAAAAATGCCCTAAAAGCAAAGAAAAATGACGCAAAAATTTGATCAAAACAAGTTCAGATGAACAATTTAAGCCGTTGAATACTACTGATATAATCAAGACTCTTCTTGTCGTTCACGTGAACTCAACTTGCTAAGTCTTGGTTCGGACTGTTCATTACCAGGAAACTGACTTTAGTTATAGCGAAATCGACCAAACCGGCAATGGCACTGATACGCCTCATAGAAACCTGAAATTACATACTCATAAAGGCTGAAATTACAATTTCGGAGCAACGAAATCGAATACGCTACTCCGAAATTCTGTGGAAAACATTTTTTGTCTCTCGTAAATATTATTTGAAGCAGGTATCTTTAAAATGATTTTAAAATCGATGAAAGTGGTAAAAATGACGGGAGAAAGTAAAAAGTGATTTATTTGTCGAAATTGACGATAAAATGCAAACAAATCGTATGAAAATGGGTTATTGTCTTCTGTCATGCCATGAAATTAATGTCGGTATTAAAAGGCATCGATCTAAAGTGAAAAGAAAAAAATACATTTCATTTAAAAATTCACCCCTAGTCCAGTAAGGTAGATCATGTCGTAATCCGAGCTATGGTGCTGTTCCTACCCTGATGGAATTTACACCTCTGCTTTCCGGGTTTTTCCACTGCATTTATCTCCTCCAGTGAGCTTCGCTCCAACCGGCGCAACCTCCCGTGTGTGTGACAGTGCAGTAAATGTAGATGTAATTGTAAATGTTTGTGTGTGTAAATACAAGGAAAAGAAAATCGCACGTGGTACGCGGACCGTTTGTTAGGAAACTGCTCCGGCATTCCTTTGATATTCATCGGAGAAGCCGCAAAAAACAACCGATCAGAGCAGCAGACATAGAATTATCTTCCAGGCAGTGTTCGAATTCGACCCAGCTAGTATGTATCTAGTAAACTCTGCGACCATCGACACTATACCTAGGACCTCTCAGTTAGCTATGTCTGTCTGTCTGTACTTGGCGCGACTGCCCGCGTACGGGCCATGGCCTACCAGCAGCGTCCCGGCCTCGCGACCATGGGTTAAGGCGGTACGTGTGGGTAGCACGAAGACTTCCCCCACGCTGTATTCTGGTCTTCTCAACCTGAAAAGTGAGTTTTCTCATCGTCACACAGCAACATATACTGGGACATTGCAACGAAAATGCACATTATAATCTTGTCCGACCGGGAATCGAAAACGGGAGCGCAACATGGAAAGCGAGCACATGAGCTAAACCGCGAGGGCCAGTTAACTATGCTGCAGACGAAAAAAGTGTTGGCTCTGGGCTATCGCAGCCGGTGCGGTTGCCTGAGCATCCTCCTAGCTTGTAAGCATGTAGCTGAGTTACGAGTACAACAGGTCGTTGAAGACATGCGCATGACAGCGCTTACAATAGCCCGACTGCCAGTACCGTAATCCTAGCCAACCAAGACAAGCGCTTTTCGTAATTGCGCGGCAAGTGAGACGAAAAAGAGGAACGGAAGAGAGAAAGACATCACGGGAACCAATTGCCCAATGCGCGCGAAACTACTTGCAAAATCTCTGGTTTCAGATGAATACGTCTGTTAGTTGTTCGGGGCACTAGGAATGTTACTACACTCTTATATTGCTGCAAGAAATGTGTGAATCTAAGTTTTCTTTCGTAATTGAGATCGATTTTTTTGTAATAGGTTACGGGCTCTTGATTATTACGGGTATTCTATTGATTTTTAGGACCATTGATTTTTGAAAACCGGTTATTCTCAGAGAGATTACAAATCCCTCGATCTCGAAGGAATACAATTATAATCTGTCTATTTTAATAAATGTTTCGGTGCCTAAAAATTACATTTATGTGAATAAAATATTTAACTGAAATTAGAGGAAAGGTAAATGACTATTCAATTCTTCCAAGTGCCTTTATTATAGTACAAGGTAAAGTACCCTACGCTATTCGGGTATTTTAAGTATCACATTCGCCTATTACACAGAAAGAGAAAAGAATTCTATCTACAGTACATCCCCATCCTAGTCCCAGCCCACTCCAGCCCCACCCCAGCCCAGCATCACACTGCCCAATGTCCAGCGTCCTCACCGCTTCCTTTGGCCCCCTTGCCTTCTCCGCCCTCCTATGATCACCAACGTTGTTATGATCATCGTTGCTGTAGACCACTGTAAACGTATGTATTGTGGCACACTTCTGGAAAATGTCCTTTTTCAATTTTATCCATCAATTACTCAAAGCATAATGTCACCGTTAGAATGAATTAAAAAGCCTTTAGTAGGAAATTTTTTGAACTTATGGAATCGTATAATATGCTTTTATGGATTTTCTTATCCATCTCAAAATATTCGCTAAACCCGAAAGAGTGAATATTAAATGTTGTTCTAAGGAGTAGATAAGGGGGATAAGGATAATTTTTACGAAATCTCCTGTTGACTGGAATTTTCCTCTTGTTTTGAACTTCACGTGTTCAACATTTCATGATGATCGGAATAAAACTGTAGTTTTATGTGAAAAAAACATTTTTTTTTAGAAAAGAGAAAATAATGTGAAAATAGTCACGCTCGACAAAAGTTTTCCTTTGATTATAATATCATATAAATAAGTATAGGAGATTACAAACAAATTCAATTATTTTGAAATCACAGATATGCCCTCCAATTTTATTTAAACAGGCAATTCATTCAGACTGGTGTTCAAATACAGAAAAATACTGCGTTAAAATTAAAAATAAAATACATTTATCCTTACCAGACGCTTATCTCCTTCAGTAGCCGTTAATATGAATTACGTAAATCTTCCATCTTACAACGAAAGACCATTAAAAAACCATCCCTCTTGCAATAAATTTCAATTCAGTAGAGAGGTAATTTAATTTTCTACTGAAACAATCGGATTTCTTTCAGAAGCCTTTTCAAATACTTCGTCTTAATGATAATCTCTCACAGTACTGGTGATACAATCTGTCGTGTAAAAAGATTGCGAAGCAGGTGTGTACATACATTATAATGAGACAATTGTGGAAATTTATTGAGTATTTCGGCACCCATGATAAAAAAAATTAAATATTCGTGAAAACGTTTCATATTATTTTTGTGAATATTCGAAAAAAAATTCCTTGCATAATATTTAAACATTTGTTAATCCCTTTGCCAGAAAAAGATACTAAAAATAAACTATATTTTGAAGCGTTTGTAGAGGCCTTTCATACTAAGCTACATCCGTATAGTTCAAATACCCAAACGTCATATGCAGAGTATTAATCATCCTGCGGCCGAGATACCGTAATCTTCACGCCATCTTGCCCTAAATGTTTACATCAGGAAGCACAAGGGGTCTTGGCCCGCTCCAGATAATCTTTTAGGGCGGAGTCGGTTGTGGGCGGCGAAGACCGGGTCTGCCTACGCGCCCCGTACGCAAGCCACAGATCTGCTCGGGGCCTTGTTTGGTGAGTGACCGATGGTCAATGGATTGGAAAGATATCTTTTGAATTGGTGTGTTCCTTCTATGGAAATGAAGTCTTCGTTCCTCGAAATCTTTTCAAATAACTGATCACAAGGACGAAAAGTGTACATATAACAAATAACTGATCACATGTCCGAAAATAATAATAAAAAAAAAATGGGAATGTTAGATGTCAAAATGTAGTTGTAAAAATGAATTACAAATTTGAATATTAAATTCAAAAACTAAATGTTTTCAACCGTAGCATGCTTCCTTCGCTGAAACCAGTTATTTATTTCCATGTAATGTCATATTTTTGAAATATTGTTCATGTCTGATCAAGACTGCAAGGAATATTTCAAGCTCTACCCCTTTATTTTTATCTTTATTATTTTCCACCTTCAAAATGGCTAGACAGATAAGAAAGATCTTTGAGTTTTGGGTGCAATATCATCTACAATATTTAAAGATGAAACCACAGAAGTTTAGAAATAAAAAATATTGACATCTCTACATGACTGATTTGATTTATTGATTCGTGTTTCCGGGCACGTCAACGACTAAGATCATTAGTCTCGTAAGTGAAGTGCACATTTTATCGCGGAAGGTGGCGGTGTTCTTCCTCCAATGGATGATGAGATCCAGCGCAGACTCCGGCGGCTTGCAAGGTTTTCCCCAACCGGGAATTTCCTAGCAGCGAGGCACCGTCTCGACCGCGACAAGCTCTAAGCCTCACAAAATCAGAAGACGCCAAACAAATTCAATTTAGGGAACCCTACTCGTTGTTGCTGAATAGAAAAAATTCAAATTCTATGACTACCGTACCCCACACATACTCAACCTTCGAAACGGCATTGCGCATCGCGAATTTACCGTCTTATATTGATTCAGTAGCATCACACTTCATAGCTTCTAATAGCGCATTTCTTGATTTAAATGACTCGCTAACCTACCAACTATATCCTCACTCATAGTTTACCTATAGGAAAACTACAAAGGGACTGGGAATAAGAGTTTAAGGAGTATACGTTTTTTTTCTTTTGTCGCTTTTTCAACTGAACACAGGAAGCGTCATTCACTAAATTCTTTTATTCACCATGTACTGTCAATTATTTAAGCAATATAAGTATATTATTTTTGTCTTTTTACATACTATTATTTACATACTATTATATACATACTATTATATTCCATTAAAAAAAATAATTTATTCAACAACATTGGAACTCAGCTCATGAGTTTGAGTTCTTGTTGAGTTGCCATCGGGTATGAAAAGGATACATAGGAGCACGAATGCCACTCAGGGACCGTGGCACGTGAGCATGACAGAAGGAATCACTAGAAAACATGTGAGCTTACAGAGGGAGCAGGGCGGTGTGCTGACTCTGAGCCGTGTTGGTGGAGCGATGGACGGACGGGGCGGGCCGAGTGCAGATGCAGATCTGAGAGCCGGGCAATGGCAGGGGGAGGGAGCAGGGTGGTGTCAGCGGTGGTGGGTGGTGGGTGGGGCGGGTGACAAGATCACCGATGGAGACACGATGTTTCTGGAGATGCTGGAGAGGGAAAGGAGCGGTGACGAGGTCTGAGGAGAGGGGTGGGACACGGGCGGTGGGGGCGGCGAGGACAGAGACGAGAAGAGGAACGAAGTGGGAGCATTGGCGTGGACGAGGGTGAGGCCGGGGTCAGGCGGGGATTGGGGCGTAGGTTCAGCTGCAGCGGGATCGGTGACGGTATACGGGTACAAGACAGGGGGTGGGGCAGGGTTGGTGATGAAGGCGGAGGCGGGGGACGGTAACCGAGAGTGCCGGCGGGAACATGGGCGTGGCGAGGGGTGGAGGGCTGAGGTGGAACCGCCGACAGAAGCGAAGGTGGCGACGAAGGCGCAGAGGAGGGCGGGGCGAGGGTGGGGCTGGAGTGGGGCGAGGGCAAAATAAGTAACGGAGACCGGGAGTGGTGGCGGGGACGAGGGCGTGGCGCCGGGGGGCGGGGCGGGGGCTGGAGTGGAACCGTCGGCAGGAGCGAAAGAGGTAACAGGGGTGCGGAGGAGGGCGTTACGTGGGCGTGGTCGCAACGGGGTGAGGACAGGACCAGAGACGGGGGCGGGAGCAGGCGCCGGGGTGCTGGCGGGGGCGGGGGCGTGGGCGGGGCGGACAGAAGCCGCTCGCATGCCGCAGCGGCGGGTCACGCGCTCGTAAACGTCAGCGCCGGCGCTGAGAGCCCTCACGTCAAGGCGGCGGCGGCGGCGGCGGCGGCGGCGGCGGCGGCGGCGGCGGCGGGCGAGCGGTGGTGATGTGCCGGGTGGCGCTCGCCCACGGTTGCGCTCGAGCGGGCCGGCTGATTTATGTGTGTGCTTTGCTCATCCGCAAATAAATCTGAGCCGGTGAGAGGTTAGAGTGCTTGGTAGTTGCGGTCCCATCTGGGGGGAGCTATGTGGGTTCAGGTTAACGTGATGTTGATACTGACGATAGGTGAGAATGTATACTGGAGTTCTCTTCTTTGATAAGGTAACAAGTGCCACAGCAGACGTAATAATTACATTGTTTCGTTGCTTCTCCTTCCACTATTTTATTGTTCTTTATTTTATGTCTAACCACGTCCTAGGAGTCTTAATACAGCATTAACTAAGTTATGTTAAACAACTAGAAAATGGCAATATCAAAAGAAATTATTACTAATACCACCATGTAATCTGTGTGTATGAACGAGTAAAGACAAGACAAAAGAGAACTCTTAATAGCTTACGATGTTTCAGGAATGAATTTTAAGAATAAAATTACAAACTGACGCTCGAGATTGAAAACTACAAAATTAAATGAATCTTATCGAGAAGGTTCTTTACATTTAGTTCAAGTATTCATTGAACAAAATAGTCACGTATTTTAGAGAAAGGAGGAATTGTTGCGTGAACGACCGGTCTCGTAAGTAGCATAACTGAGCAAGCGATGCGTAGTTTACTGATGACGAATCAGGCACTGGCTGAACCTACTTAGTGGTAACAATAGTTGCCATTAAATCATCTCTGACTGGAAGATACAAGGGTACGAGTCTTCTCTGTAGCGGATTTTTTTATTTTATCTAGGTAGCTTGATCGAATTCAGTCGCTGTCTGGAGGAGAATTGTAGCGATCGCCAACTATGAACGGTTGTTTTTCCGAACAATACCAGGGGAAATCCAGAGCAGTATCCTAACAAACGGGTCACGAACGGCGCACAATCTTTACTTCCTTATTTTTGTCTCCTCCTTTCCTCCAGAGACGCATATACAGAAACATTTGCACTACACTACCGCGCATGTCGCGAGACCAATCAAAGGCTTACAGCTTGTTCCGACTAGGTCGGTGGCGCTGTGGAAGATCACCGGCAAGCTGACGTGTATGTTGGCGCCGAATCTCACATTCCCGACTATAACATACACTGCACTGAAGGACCAATGTCTAAAGGAGTTGATTTGCGCGAAAATATTAAATACTGTCTCACCAAGTCGGGCGGTAAATTATGTTCAAATTTCGGATGCTGCTTCTGTGCGTTGGTGTGTGTGTTTTTCGTTTGTTTTCAACAACAACAACAACAACAACAACAACAATAATAATAATAATAATAATAATAATAATAATAATAATAATAATAATAATAATAATAATAATGACACACACACAAAATGTCATATCCGGGTTTTGAACACACCATATTCAGCGCCTTACCAGGCTCGACACCATCCATGCCGCCAGCAAATTTCAGTGTTTGGCCGTACTTAGGTTCGTTTTAACGAAATTTGAGCCTTCCTCTGAAATATGTGGACATAGTGCTCTGCAAATACTTAGCGAACTTGGCATGACACACTACTACCACACCAATTTTCAATTAATTTCATATTTACCAATTCTGATTGCCCCTTGTAAGACATGAAACGGTCTTTTCATATACAGTACTCGCACTGACATTGTTTAAGACAACTTTCTCTTTCACAGTGAGCAAACACATGATTCATTGCAATGCAACCCGTTATAAAATATGAATTGAATAATTTTCGGAATTTTTTGAACGTGCATTAAAAACTTCGTTTTTAATTTAAAAGCCCATATCAAACATGCAAAATATGTTTGTTAAGTTATTTGGAACAAAAATAAAATTACTTGTCAAATAATGCCTGTAATTAAATTTCATTCACCAACAAATCAAAAGTTGAAAGTAATAAATTTGCATAGTGAATTAGAAAGCTTTGCCATACTACTTTAGAATTCTTGATACGTAGCGGCACTTACTTGTTTCAACAAATTTGCGAAGTATATATGGCGATTAAAGTCATATTTCATATTTACGATGACACATTGTATCTGTTGAATTACAAAGCCAGTTAGTTAGAGGCCTTCGTTCTTCGCATTTTCTTCGTGTATTATGCCAGGTGAACACATGAGAAATAAATCAAGTGGAGTTGGTTCTACATGCTGTGTTCGTTGCTAATTCTGCAATGATTTCTCACTACCTTTATTTGGTTGTTTGTTTTGAATGCGAAAATACAATTCGAAGTCTCATGAACATTATTGTAATAAGAGAATTAAAATGAATTTGTTCATGAAATGTAAGAAACGAAGAACACATATAATTAGTCTGGGTTGATATATTTTGCGTTATCAAGAAAAACATGAATATGTAACAAAACATTCTCACCACTTTCAAAGAAATTATTAACATGACAAGTACACTTGATAAACTTTAACGATCTACTTTAAGAAAAATATAAGTTTTCGATGGAAGCAAGTTTAGAAAAAAATATTGTAGATAAAACAAAATATTATAAAGGCTCATGACGTGTTTCATGCATTTACGCCAATGGAGTTACTTGAAAGTGTTCCAACGAGACTTTCTAGTACGTCTACTTGCTTTAATACCTCTCCGTTTCGTAGGTATTGAAAGCTATACCAATTGACCCGCTGCATCACAGAAACTTGCTGTTCACTGAGTAGTAAATGTAGGTATTGCTCGAATAGTTACTGCCCAAACGAAAGGGGAAAACACTTTCCAAATTTCAATTTATATTAAAAAAACTTTCTGTGCTCGAACATGATGTTTCTACCGTTCCTGCAGAGGAGTGGCTTAAAGATTGAGGAATTTGAGGTTGAGTTATTTTATACTTTGTTCAGTGACACGCTGCATCCCCGGCAACACTCCAAGAAAAAGTGTATGTTTTTTGAGAATTGCCCAAAAAAAGTGACAAAATAAACCACATCTTAATTGGAATTTTGGTCTCCCAAAAGCCCTCTTGTGCACGTACAAGTCTTTGCTTCCAACGTGTCTACAGTGCAGCGTCTTAAAGGTTGAGGAATTGGAGTTGTTATGCTAACCTTTGTTCATGACCTGTTGCATCCAGGCAACGCTCCAACGGAGGGTGGATTTTTATTTGGTGGTTGCCTCAATAAAGTGACAAAAACCCTTCCATAACTTAATTGGAATTTATTATTCTAAAAGAACATCGTCTGAGCGTACACGTCTTTGCTTCCACAGGGTACACATCGCAGCGAATCAACAGTCGTATATTCCATTCCGATACCCGGTGAAAAGCAATTAGGAGGTCAGCAGGATAATAGTGGCCATCAGAAGAAATCGCAATATAATTTAAGAAGTTTATATTTAAGAAGTGCCGACCTGGATGACCGAGGTAGCTAAGAGCGGGTACCGACTCAGCGCTTCGGTCCGAAGGGTCACGGGTAGTGATGGAAAATTTTACCAAAACATCGATACATCGATGTTTCGATACATCTCTAAAGGGTCTTTGATGTTGATGGAAACATCGACAAAAAACATCGATGTTCAAAACATCGATGTTTTAATTGTAGGCTAATAAACATGCTATTTTCCTATCCATTTTTAATTACACTACGTAAGAGGGATATATTTTTTGTTTGATTACCAGCATGTTAGTATTGTATTAATAAAAATTATTATCGAATGTAAAGAATGAAATTAACAACAAAACATCGTGTTTCGCTACTTAACCGGTTAGTCACTTCCATTTATACACTATCGAAGTAAAACCACTTAAAATTCCCTCAGATTGCATATGCGAAATGTGCAGCGTGATAAAGAGGATGACGCACAACAACGATATTGCTGTGGCTTGCTGCTGCTACTCTACAACGTGCCTAAACCCCTTTATTTTTTTAAAAATATGAAAAAAGCATAGATGTTTTTGCAACAAAATAACGATGTGAAGAAAACATCGAAAGCAAAATATCGATGTTAATATATCGATGATTCTGGTGAAAAACATCGATGTTTTCAAAGCATCGATGTTCTTTTGGCATCCGTAAGCACGGGTTCGTGTCCCGTCTTGGGCATGGTTGTATGCCCCTTGTTTCTCTCGGGATAACTAAACACAGATATTTTCTGGTAAAGAATAGTCCAAACCAAAGCTGAGTTCACTTGAACGAACAGAAGAAGCCTCGATCATATCAGTAACGTATCTATTAGTTTGAGTAGTTCATCCGACCCGGTTACGATGACATTATTTATGTCATTTTTCATTGCATTTACAGCATTTTAAAAACATTTTAAGAACATTTTATTGATCATTTTTGGCGATGTTTTAGGTCATCAAAATCCGCCCCTTAGTAATTACATGACCAAAAACGCCATCCACATCTTAATAGGAATGTATTGTTCCAAAAGCTCTCGCGTGGGCGTGCCCGCCTTCGCTTGCCCCGTGTGTGTGTGTGTGTGTGTGTGTGTGTGTGCGCGCGCGCGTGTGTGTGTGCGTGTGTGTGTGTGCGTGTGCGTGTGTGTGTGTGTGCGAAGGTGCGGCGTGGAGGGGTGCCGCGCTGGGGCGGTCGTCCGCGGTGCTTAATGCGGCCGTTTGCATGCGCGAGGCGCTCCGGCAGCCGCGCCGCGACGCGCTAATTGCCACCGGGGCGCCGCGACAACGCGATAAACGCCGCGCAAGCGCAAAAACCACCGCGCAGGGATCTTCCCACGACACCCGCCCTCGCCGTGCACTCCGCGAGAACAACCACGAATGCATTGCTTGATTACTCTGGGCCATTACAATAGTAATGGACCATGATGGATGATGGAATGGATAGTAATGGACGCTGGAATTTATTTGATTGTGTTTTGTTTGATTTTATTTATTTATTTTACGTCAAAAACAGTTTAAAACTGTGTGTGACGTGCCATGGGGAAGTAAATTATGTGCACATTTTCAAAATTCTGTGATCCCAAATTCTGTGATTTCCTTCTTTTGTTGCACATTTCAATCGTGGCCTGCGTCATCCACGTGCCAGCTTTGTCGAGGTACCTACATGTTTTGTTATTTTCAGACCCAAATATGAATTTATTCGTTTTTTTAAAACCTCCCATTGCTATAAGGAAAACGAGATGTTGAGGCCAAGTAAACAGTGTTGTTCCTAGACTTTCCTGGACGCTATTATCAAATTATAAAGTAGTTATTGGGTTTTTAAATAATAGTAATAGGTTTATTTGGTGGTTATCCTTGTGGGATAACACACAAAATGAAAAAATCGAAGCTTTCCAAGAGATTTAAACCTACAATCCCAGAGTAGAGCGAATACATCTGTGATATTTAAACCGTCTTCTATTATCTAGTGGAAAAAAATCATAGCTGGTAATTTTATTTTTTCGTTCATTCTTCGATAACAGTCTAAGTAAAAAAAAATAGTCTGCCGATTGAGCAGTAGCTACCATTAACACATTAATAATTTCTCTCTTATTTCTAGTTCTGGAGCGATAAACGTTTACACTACTGAATTTTTAAAACCTGTACGAAATTTTTTGCACTTTTCGAAAGTAAAGCTCTCAGGGCGATATGAACAAGGAAAGACTGGTCGTGTTCATGGGCGATCTTGTAACACCGCCATTTACTGCAAGTAATAAATTTTTATGAGTCTAAATTTGCGATGCATTATGATAAACAGTCGGACGGTCTTCCTGTATTGGTCGAACATCCTCTTATGGAGCACATTCCTCTTTTTCAAATATCTTGCTAAACCGGCCATCAAAGCTGTCCGCAGCGAATACGGTGCTGTCAGTACTTACTTTTATGCATTACTTTTTCTGTACCTGATTCTATCAGACCTTGATTCGTGTCGTAAACCAACATCAAAAATAAAGTCTGATTTGTGGAATTTTTCAAAAAAATTCCTTGAGTAAAGAACAAAATATTCATCAGAGTTGACACTCATGACATGATTGAAATTAGGGACATGAATACGTCCCTAATATAAATTTACATATCAGCCAGTGGCGTCTCGTGCTCAGGTTGTACGATTGCACAATGTGTGCATAATATCACGCACGATCTTAGCTCTATTACCAAGGAGGAATATGTATTCCTCCATGATATTACTGTTTTACTCTTTGGCCCTATGCTTCTAAATATGGCCTTTAGGGTGGCAACCAGTCTTCTTATATTGTGGCGGTCTCGTCGCCGAGCGCGGCGCGTGTCCAAGGGGAATACTAATTTTCTGTCTCCATCTGTCACTAGCTGAAACTTTATTTTATGAATTTCACTTGTTATTGAAAATAGACGAGCTCCGCAAATTCTTGATGGCATTGAATGCATTATTTATCATGTTTGCAAATTTTATTTTCATTTATTTGTAGGTTTTCTGGTACAAAATACATTTGATGAGTTCTTTGTGTAAAGTTGGCTTCTGGATGGAAGTCCCTTTCTGTCTCACACGGTATGTGCATCGCGACAGCCAGTTTGTTGTGAATTCTAGGGTATATGGAAGATCTTTCATGATTGTAATATATACTAGAGTAGAGGCATTTTCGAAATAAAATAATTTTATTTGTTTAACGTGTCCAAACAAATAAAATAATTTTATTTGTTTAACGAGTCTAAACAATACTGCATGTTGCGAAGAGCTGGAGTTTGATCATCGTATTTTCAAAACTAAGTTCTTTTTTGTTTTGTATGAATTCTATTACTGTCAATTGTCACAATGCAGAAGTATAATTAAAAAATTCGAGTGTTCACGGAAATCAAAGTCAGAACCACGTGCGTGTGATGTGAATACTTTACACGGACACTGTGCATAAAAGTATGCAATATACTCTTTATTAAACTTAGATTTAATTAATTTACATGCATTGCTCACGTTTTATTATACATTAGTGTTATTAATTTTGGAAATTACATTTCCATCATTCGTTGGAGCTACAATGTCCAGGTTGTTCGGGCTTCAGCCGCCGGCTCATTATGGCAATACACCGGAAAAAGAAAGTAAATTTTTCACATGAATAACGCACTTTCTTTTTAAAACACACCGAGAAAGAAACATACAACTTATCCTTTCCTGAAGGAAGATTTCAAGTGAAATCGATCGATTTATGATTTTCAGATAATTTTCTCCTGCAATTGAAATAAGAAAGCCATGAGAAATGGAGCAGTTTTGTTAAGAGAAGGGTTCCAAGCAGGCGGAGGAAATGGTTCCTAAATATTGGGAAGTCTCCAAAATTGTGTCACGACTCTGATCGTTTCTTTACCTACCTTAGAGCAGACAAATTCTTTCGGCTTACTTTCACCTTCCTTTGAATCTCAAATTACTGGTGGTATTTTTTTGAGCGACATTGGCAGTGTTGAGTCATATTCGTACTGCATTTGTATTAGTCAATAGCAGGTGAGAAGTTTTTATCAACATCACGTACGCCTGAAAAATAGAAATTACATTTGGATTAGAGATAAGTATTTTAGAATTCCAAAATTTTCCGACTCTGTGTATTGTTTTATTTATACGAAGCTTAAAAAACTAATAATTTTTATTTGCTAACTAATAATATATATTTATATAAAACTATTAATTTTTAACAAAAGCGAGGTTATGTGAAATTACTTCTTAACATAAAATACTGTCAATAAACACTGATACTATATTCAAAGAGAATAGGAGTCTAAAAGTATAACACATTGTAACTAGTGAACTGTGTAGTTTCCTACAAGTTATTCCATTTTCTCCTTTCAGTGACACTCGTTATTACTCAACAACAACACTTTTTTTACGGCATGACATTTGAATTTTAGGGATACATTGCATTGAGAAGAAATTTCTGGCTTTAGTATTGAAGGTGTCGATATGATTCGAAAATAAATTTGAACTTTGCAATTTTCAAAATGGCATAGGTTTTAATGAAAATCGGAACAGAAAACTTTGAAAATGTCACCCACAAACGCATCATTAAAACCTGTCACACGTCAATACCGATAATTAAAATACCTTGAACGACCCGACATGGAGGAGAGGCACAAGTGGTTCTTCTGGCGTGTTTACCAAGTTTCAGATCGAAAGTTCCTAATCTAAAAGATGTATGCATGACACGTCCATCTATACATACATACCCATTTTCGGAGACAAAATTGCGTGTATCTTCTCGCCACATTCACCGATTTTAACCATCTTTCAAATTCGAGCTCTAATTGTTGAGGTGATCCCAGTACTGTCTTCCCTATATAGAGAGGAAAAGTAAAAATGTGTAAAACGTTGGAGTAACAATACTTACTTTAAAGACAGTAAAAGTTTTTGGGTTAATGATATGTAATGCTTATTATATTTAGAGATGTACACCTGATGATTCCAATAAAAGTTTGAAACGTGGCCAACCAACGTCTATTTATTATAATAAAATAAATTATAGTATGTTACGAATGGGGGATTTTTTTTACTCATTATTACCGTACAACAGACGTTAATCTGATAACAAAATTCTCCGTAGTAGAGTAGTGTCAATATTGTCCAAATTATGACATTGCAGTCCTCAAGTGAATATCTAATGAAGTTTTCGTAATTCATTAAGTAGCCTAAATTCCCAGTTTCAGAAAAAGCAAAACTAGAAAAATACTGGAAATCTGTCGGTAACGGGAAAACATGTCCCAAAAAAACACGACTGCATTCTTGACACGACACCACTGTGAATGCCTCTTCTGTCACACAGCTTTGCCTCACAAACCCCGACATCTCTATTTTTCTCCGGTCGCCCCCAAAGGCTACACTCAAGGCTAGCGCGGCCCCCCGATACAAGTGTTGCTTCACCCGAAATTCCACGCAAAACGCATCGCATTCCCGCGAAGTCCCGTTCGCTCCCGCGGGAAACGACGCGTCTTTGGAGGGACACGCCCCCCTCCCCCTTGCGCAACGCCGCTTCCCGTCTTCAACGCGGCCGGCGCCTGGAACCATCGAGTTAAAAAACGCATGCGCCTTAATAACACACCGCGGCCTCTCTGGGACGCGTTTATCGCCATAATCAGTCGCGCTCCTTGCGCAACAAGAACAGTTACCTCGAGCGTTTACATACGAATCTTCGTTTTGGCACCAATGATCCGTTGCTGATTATATTCTCTCTTGGAATTCCTTACTGGTTTGCTGGTGAGGAATGTGTATTATTAGATTTTTCCGTTGCTTTAGGCTGATCAGATATCTGTTTTGAGAAGGAATCATGTCATCTGCGTGATTGTAATCAATAATATCTAAGTATCACAGTGTGATATCAGGTTGACATATTCTCAGACTTGGTGTACCTCATTTTTCGTCGGACGTGGGGAAGATAATAGTTTGAAAATGGAGATGACTAAAAGTAACTCCTCTCGTAACCCCATAAAATTATGTTCAGGTCTTGGCAGCGTTGCCAGAAGATTAAATGTATATCCCAGTACCAACCTTCAAAAATCCTGGTACTTTCACCAAACTTCCTGGTAACAATGTCAATTGATTTAAATTCTTAAATTGTTCATCTTATAATTCTATTATATTTCTAAGGGTGCGTTTATGTTGGAGCTGCGACAAACGATGAGAGCAGCGATAAGAGCGAAGCAACGAAAACGTCCACATGGAAACAGATGGAAGTGTTCATGTTGACAGCGCGCTGATCACGGGATCAGCGCTGCGACCCGCGATAAGAGCGAAGAAAACCCTTTAATAGGTTTTCGCTGCTAGTATCGCTGTTCCGCACTCTTCACAGCTGGTCCACTTCAGGTGTTGTACATGTCGGATAACATGAATGCTGAGAAATTGATCACTTGTGTTATTGTTAGGAGTCAATTTTGGGACGAAAGGGACACAAATCGCCGTAATAGCTTCGTTTTAGACAAATTGTGTGCCGCAGAAATGAGTACAACATGTAAGTTTTAGAGGTTAGGTTACATTCGTTTTTCACTGAACGACAAGTATACAAATAATTACGGGATAACTGCCATTTTTATTGTTATGTTGTGTTGTGCAAAACTAATTGTTAACTTAGGTAAAGGACATAATCATCTGCCAGTGATAATGTTTTATTCTAAATCATTTTTTTTGTATTGCAAACCCTCAGGTTTGTTCACATTGTTTGCCATAATCACCCATTTCATCTGTTAATGAATTTGTAAATTGCATCCACACCTTGTAAAACTATAGAAGAGAATTTATTGTAGTTGTGAGATATTGACCCAGAATGGTTGGGATGATTAATTCTTGTGTGCTTGCTGCCCATGGCACACAATGTGGGTGCAATTCAAGGAAGTATAATTTATAACAGAAATTTTAAAATGAAACAAATGAACTTATTTTTAATTTTGTTAGTTTAATTAAACGATTGGGATGTTTTATCAGTGAATAACTATCACTGAAGAGCAATATTAATAAAATGAAATGCCAGAAACAGAATATTTTTTTATTTTTAAACTAGAAAATATATTGAAAAAGAATTATCTAAATTATTACTTTTGATAGTACATGTATCTCATTTCGTAGCACAACATTTCGAAAGGATGAAAATTGAATGTTTGCAATTAATTCAAAATTGAAGTGATTGAAATCAGCTAGTCCCAAGTCACAATTTGGCAAAATATTGAGAGGTTGCACTCTACAAAGCCGTCAGCCTTCCAGTTTTGTCATAGTTTAAAATTTAAGAAACAATTTTAAATAAAACAAATATGCCAATTACCTTTATCACTTCCCTTATCTGTTTTCCTTGGAATTCAGAGTAGTTTTTACTTCAGAATACAAAATCATTTATTTACCATGGTCTTTGCAAAACTCAATCATTTTAGAAGATATCCCTTGTACACTTGGATAATATTTCATGAAAAACTTACAAAATTTTGGGAGAGAGTGATATGTTATTCAGTCAACATGAACAGAGGACACCTAAAATATTAATCATATGGAAATGTTTTTAACATTAGATAGTTTATTGTACATGTAATCTTCAGACTACATTCAGTTAAATTAAACAGGCAAACCACCAAAATATAGGCTCTTTACAGACACAATAGGAAACAAATACTGAGAATTCAATTAAGATTGGTAGAACTAACAGCAAAATTATTGTCTTAGACAATATTAAAATGAGAAGAGTCCTTCCTTATATCAAGACAATAACAATGAATTTGAAGATGTATTAATTTTTCTTATTTACTCCATGACAGATATTTTTCTTATATTACAGAATAAACAACAATAAAAAATACTACTTCAAATTAATTATCTTTAAATAAAAAATTATACTTCTCCTTTTAAATACTGAAAATGTACCAAACTGAAAACTGTTTTATAAGATGAAACTTGACAGACTAATAAAATATTAGAAAGACTATGAATAATAGAAATTGGCAGAATGGGAGAGCACTGCACACATTTGAAATTTTCTGTACATAGTCACTTTTCTTCACACAATTTCACACTTGTCTTCACTGTTTTTATTTTTCATACAACCGGGCATAAAATACTATTATGTTTGTGAGATTCACATAGGCATATAGTACACAATACATTTCCTTTCCTTCTTAGAAGACCCATTTCCATACTTTTTTCTTAAACATTCATTCACATACAACCAAATTTCTTTCAAGAGACTAGGCTTCTTCTCTCTGTAAAAAAAGGAAAAGCTATTGAGTTCCTCAAATGAAATCCATCACTAACCTCAATACTAAATAGTATACTATAATTATAACCCTGCTGGAAATATACATCTGTTTCTCTTTAACAGTCAATGTAAATATGTTTATATGTATGACACTTAATTTTCCATAAACACTAATGTGCATTAACACTCATTATTGTAGCCATGGCAGCTTACCTTTATAATCATCGCCACTTCAGCCAGGATATCACTTTAGACAATTTTTTTACGTGTCTGACGTTCTAAAATTCTCTTCCTTATGACATTCATTGAAGAGTTTTTCGTCAAATGACGACGCATCGATGACAACGCCAAGAAATATATAAAATAACAATACATTTCCAAAACAAATCACTATTGAATTCGCTCGCAGTATAAAAACTTCGAAATACGTACGCTCTAGGACTAACTCTCTCGACTGCACACAGCTGTTTGCTGCATGTTGCAGAGTCGAGAGAAATTGACACATCTCTCTCACCAAGCATGCCAATATCAAGCCAAGAAAAATACTGAAGGTGTAATGCTTCCATTGCATAGGGGAATGATGTTGAGGTTGACTCCTACTGCGCTTCAACATAAACGGTAACCAAAAGTTCCTAAGCCAATTTAAGTACATATGGCGGGTGATTTACGTAAGGTTGGTATTGAATTGACAAGTTAGTTTCGCCGAATGTCCTGTAGATGTCTCTGGTGGATTCGGAGTGGCGCTGCTTCGCACTGCTCCGACATGAACACCGCAGCGCTGCGATTTCGCAACACCTACTCTCTCTTCGCTCTCATCGTTTATCGCTGCTCCAACATAAACGCAGCCTAATGCGCTTAGGAAGCTCGTTAAAGTTCACTCATTAGCGATTCGTTTTATACTGATATATTAAATGAAAGACAGAGACGTTCTAACCTTTTCCACTATAGCATATGCTAGAAAAAGACCATTCTATGTCACCCTTAATGTTTTTAGTTATATTTGTGATATTGGTGTTAGTTTTAAATTATTGGATCAAAATATTTATGAATCTTATTAAATCGTACATTGTCAATTATCGTAGACTTAAAATTCTAGTATTTAAACGTTGTCTTCATCCTAGTACATGGTATTTTCATTAAAATCCTGAAAAAAAATACCACAATCCAAGTTCATCTGGGAACACTGGGTCTTAGAAATATGCGCACATATAAGCTTTTTCAATACAACTAACTCATAAAAAACTGTTTTCTCTAACTTTTAAATACAAATTTTCAGTAGGAACTGTACGAATTAGCTTCCACACTCCCACCAAAAATTGTTATTATTATTGTTGTTATTATCATTATTGTCTCGGAATCTTTGAGTAACTTTATTGACTAACAAATGCATATCAGTTGTGTGAACAGTTACTGCAAACTATTCTTATATAATTACCTACATCAAACCAGATAAGCAATATTTCAGGACCATTTAAATCTAGCGCATTATATAGTGGATTTTTTACACCTTGGGTGAGTATGATAAATTGCAGATCGTCTAAATTACGACAATACGGTGGTTTTCACAGAGCTGCGTTTGAAGGATATCAGCTGTTTTGTGTTTTGTCCAATCTGGACCTTACACGTCACTACAATAACGTCATAATGGTAACGTTCAGCCTTCCGATTAGATGACACCGAAACAGCTTCAAAATCCTTCAAACGCAACTCTGTGAAAACCGCAGTTTAATCAAATGAAAAATTAAATCTATGTAGCTCTACTTGAAGGGAACCCGCTCAATCCCTCATTGCTTTCAGTTCCCTCTGACTGAAAAATCATTTTCTCGGAAGGATCATCAAATTCTTTTTTTTTTTTTTTTTGACCAACCTGAATGTACTGATTTCAGCACACTACCATTTCCACATATAAATAGCAAACGTATTGTGTTTCTCAGTTAAAAGTCGTGGTAAGATTTAAGTTCCAAACTACGATTCGTTTCTTAAACAGTGATGACTCAAAAGGTCGCGAACACCTTTCTCCAACAGTTCGCACGCTAGGATAAAAATAATTTCTTTTGAATAATATGATTAACGAAGAAATAGAGAAACCTGCAACGAAATTCAATTTACTTTTTTAAATATCATGTACACATGCTACACAAACAACTTATTTTTCCAAGCGCTAGTCCCACCACGTTGCGTGGTCCGCAAGGCCTCACTGCCAGTGTACCAGTTATGTCTAATTGGGGTAGGATGGAACATACCTCTACATGGTGCCCCAATCTGAATTAAGGGAGAAAATAGAAATATTATGATAATTATTATGGGAAGGGCATGGGAAGCAAAGATTGCGTGAGATCATTGACTCGTTGTGTATGGTCTTGCATCAGCATTCATCTGGAAGTGATCAGGGAACCCCCAAAATCAGAATAATCAGTCTATGAATTCAGTACCGGCAGGCGTCAACAAACTGACAGATTTTAAACATATAATTAAAAATGATAGATATTATCTAAGCTATCCGGGATTAACCGCGTCTCTGTAATGGTGGCTGACATTTCAGCCAACAAGTTGTGGCCTTCCTCAGGGTATACTGCTGAGAAACGCTCTGAGGAAGTGAGCAGTACGCTCTGAAGAAGGCCGCAACATGTTGAACGAAACTTCAGCCACCACTACAGAGACTCGGCTCATCCCGGACCGCCCAGATAATACAAATTCCGGCAGTGGAAACCTACGCAATCATAAAATGATCGAAATCGAACCCCGAACTTCTCAATCGCTGGTTCGCCCGAGCCGTAATGTTTTAAGCTCGCTACAACCGAAGGCAATACAAAGAGAACTAACTTTCCTTAATTATTTCTTAACGCGTGCCGACCTGGATGGCCGAGGTGGCTAAGAGCGAGTACCGACTCAGCGCTTCGGTCCGAAGGGTCGCGGGTTCGAGTCCCACCTTGGGCATGGCTGTTTGTCCCTTGACTTTGTGTGTGTGTTGTCGCGGAGGGCCTCGCGTTCTGCTGACCCCAGATCAGAGGAGCCCGCAAGTGTTTGTCTAGTGTATGGTCGAGTATGCGTCGCTTCGGGACGTAAAGGGCAACCGGCTGTCGGCTGGATAAAAGCCCTAGGGAAAAAAAATTCTTAACGCGTTAAACGAGACGAGCCTCGTCTGAGGTTGATCGCCGCCGAGAGCAGCGTGGCGCGGCGCAGCGCGGCGGTGGCCCCGACGCGGGTGAGCTGCTGCTTTGTAGCGCGCGCGGCGTGACGAGGTTTCGCCCCCGGCGCGGCGCGAGCTTCAAATAAAACGTTTAGAGAACGCGCCATAAATGTGCGAACAGCCTGTTGGCACACTTGCCGCCCCGCGCTGCGCCGCGCAGCCGTGAGCTGCGATCGCTCGCACGTGGCGCTTCCGCCGTTAGGCGCTAAGCGGGGCCAAATGGGAATCAAATGCGCACGTCCGTTCAGCTAGCCAAGCCACTTCAGCAAACCACATTTTCGTTGTTACTCAAATTTTGGGCTATTTGCCCAACACGAATGCCCTCTAAATACACAAAAATTAATTTGCGTGTTCCAGCGGTTTTTCTAAACACGTTACTGGGAGAGGTGCCTCAGGGGACCAACTGATGTTACTGCAGTGCTTCTGTCCGAACGGTTCTAGGTTGGACGATGACAGGATTTTCGACACTAGCTAGATAGCTAGGTTGAATTCAGTCGCTGCTCTAGTTGAATTGTAGCGGCCGGCTGCTCTGATCGGTAGTTTTCCGTGGTTTGTCCGATCAACACCAGGCCAATGCCGGAGCAGTACCCTAACAAACGGTCCGCGGACCGCGCGCGATCTTTCCTTCCTCTTCCTTGTCTTATCCTCCCCACCTCACACACACTTACACTAACATGCACTACACTATCACACATGCCGGGAGACCGATCTGGATCTCATAGCCTGTCTCGCCTTGGGCGATGCCCCGTTGGTGGGAGATATCTGGTTCTGGAACCCCGTTAGTCGACGATAGATCGGCACCGAATCTCACCGTCCAGTGGGAGAATATCACCGCCATCTTCAGATAAATTAATAAACACTTACGGGACCAATGACGTTAAAAAATTGACGCGCTCGGAATCGTCAACCGAATCAAGCGAATTAAATGCACGTCCACTCAGCTGGCGAAGCCTCTTCAAAGAAATCCATTTTCTTTGGAAACCGAATTTTGGCCTATTTTTTTGCCCTCTAAGTACTACATAAATATTTATTTGTCGGCTGTAACGGTTTTTCTAAAAACGGATGGCTTTGTTAACTTAACGTTATGCTGGCAAAGCCACTTTTGCAATAACCGTTTTCTTATAATCTGAATTTTTGTTAGAATCTATTTTTCAGAAGTGACTTTGTCAACTTAAAGGGTGAATCAAATAGAATCATCAGACTGGGAGCATTTCTACCACTATTAAAAACTGAAGGCGCATGAACGTCCTTTAGAACACAATGTAAACTTTCTTGGCTGATTCACAATTAAAATTATCTTACGTGCTGGAGAGTCGAGGTCTTTTTTATGATATATTATAATATAAAAAGTATTAATCATTTTGGTAAACCAAATTGATGAAAACTAAAATACTATCTCACTATACTATATCTCTCAAAATTATTTCTAATTTTTATAGTTTTGTAATATCATATTTCTTTACTAATGCGTGATCCATTATCATATTATTTTATATTTCCTCTGAAATAGATACTTCATTTATAATACAAAATCCGTGATTTTAATGCCTAAATCATTTTTGATTGAGTCCAAATTTCCATTATTTTTCACGGAATCATTTAATGCAAGCCGGAAAAGTGGCTCTATTGCAAAACACAAGATTAGTTTTTCGGGAGTTTTCACTTGTTCGGTAATATTAAAAGGCACTTTACAAAGAATTCCCTTGAGAAGATTTTAGTCTTCTCAAGGTCACGATCGTGCAACATGCTTGGTCAATCAACTCCATTATCTTTCTTCATTTTGCATTCTTTTTTCGTTATTTCATTGAACCAGCTGTTGATCCGCATGCCACACGATCGTGTGCGGTCGAGTAATAGACTCTTCAGGGATGCCTTGTATGACTTCAATTGTTCTTTCGCACAATAGGGTCTTCACAATGGGCAATAAGACTACACGATACAAGAGAGAGGATTCCCATTTGACTGATAATAGGTTCCATTTGCCGCCCGAACGTGAATCGAGTTGAGGATTCCTAAATCCTTTCCTTTGCTCTGCAGTCATTTGTAGTCTTGGGTATTAACCACTTCTCACATACTCAGTGCAAGCGGCTGAAGCTTTTTTAAAGTCTATCTTAAATCACGTCAAGTATTCAACATTAATGTGTATTAAGAAAACACGACGATTAAGTGTCAGTTGCTTTGTTAAATTTAATAGATTGGTATAGAATGCAAGAATCGTTTAATTTTCTGAACTGAATTATTGATGCAGTTTCCTGAGAACGAGCGTGAGTTGAAAAAAACGTACAGCGCATCCTTCATTCGAAGTTCCACCCACTGCTGACATTAACTATCGTAATAACCAGGATTTTTGAGAAACCTCGTTTCACGTTTATTGTCTAGTAAATTGAATATTTACGTACACATACTTCGTTTTTTACCTCTAAATAATGGGCTGACGTCGATAGAAGGATTTATGAAAGACAGATTTGCATATTCTCTTGTGAAGCTCAGTAACCGTAGACTTGTGTACTTCAAATCACGATGTGCCGACACCAGTGTTTACGTCGCCAAAAAGAATATGTAAGAAAACTAACAGAAAAACGCAATAGGAAATTGCACCTTTTCGCTGCTAGAACTATTATTATTAGTGAATAACTCCATCATGGTAGCAAATAGTCTTTGGGGATTAAGATTATGATGCAGAGTATATCAAGAATACAATATTTTCGTGTTTGTTCATTGTAATGTTTCCATGTAATTGTAATATGAATGAATAACTTGCATAATAATTTAAATTTATAGTTGTAAAATATAGAAGCTGTGTCTTTTGTCGAAAAATGTAAAGGGTGAATCATGAAAATCATTATCTATTTCTAAACTTGCATTTCTATTAAATAATCTAAATTCGTTTTTCTTATTCTGCGAATCTTCTATTGTTTTGCTTTCTCATTCAACCCACGAATTTTGAGGCCCAAGGACCGCCTTTCTTACCTCACCATTCTCTCCAATCACTTTGTCAGTTCGCGGAGCTTCACATGCAGACTTGCAATCTCGACCGTCACACATGAGATGTTATTGCTATTACTGATACAGATATTGATGTATTGATGATGACCATGATGAAGGTAATGGTATGCTTTTAGGGGCGTACAGAATCGGGAGTGGCAGCTGGGAATACTTGCACCCGGCTCAGACTTTATTGGGGCTCCGTATTTTTTTCATACAGAAACAATGAAAAATATATTTATCATTAAGCCAAAAAGCTGTACGTTATTTCTGATGCATGGAGAAATGAATTCTTTTTATGAATTGGAGGAGGAGGAAATTTTTGTCGTTCAAATTATATACATTACTAGTCAAACATTGCAGCAACATCTAGGGTGGTTTGCTTGATTTTAATATAAGCTGGCCATCCAGGACGAAACACATTCCAGAACATATCAGACAAATTATCACACAAATTAATCATTCCTAGGGTGCGATTCAAATTGAACATACGAACAGAGAAACACTCTCTAACTCCCTCAATCATTAGAAAAGTTGACGATTGAAATAAATCTCTGAAAACATACGCATAAAATATTTAATTGGAGTGCTAAAAATAAAAATAACAGGATTCATTTCCTTGGTTCGTCATTTTGCATTGTCCTGACTCATTACTGAACACCACGAAAAATTGGGTTTAAAAAATGAGGACAATTCCTTACCAACTGTCTTTGTGTTTCCGATTTTAAGTTAATAATTCGACCAGAAGTGTCTGTTAGTATTAATTATAATTGGCATTAGTATTGAATAAATATTATCCGGCACACGTATGAATACAAAATAGTGGGAATGTTCACAATGATATGATACACAAGCTACTATTGAGTTAATACTGCCGCATGAATACTAATTATTGAAGAGTGCTTAAAAATGATAGATAATCCAAAAGAATGTGCCAAAGTTCATTACAGAAGTTTTTTTTCCCTTGGGCTTTTTCTAGCCGACAACCAGTTACCCTTTATATCCAGATGGTACGCTTATTTGACCGTACACTAGACACTAACACACATGCGGGCTCCTCTGATCTGCGGTCAGCAGAAAGCGAGGCCCTCTGCAACAACACATACATAAGAGATAAGGAAAAGAAACATGCCCAAGGTGGGACTCGAACCCGCGGCCCTTCGGACCGAAGCGCTGAGTCTGTACACGCTCTCACCATTGCAGTAGATACTATGTCGAAATGTCCAATCCTCCAAACTTCTAATTTGAAATTCTCGGTTTCGGATGGTTGGTTGGTTGGTAGTGATTCCGGGTGCGTCAACAACTGAGTTCATTTGTCCCATAAATGTAGTTCATGGTTTCCTCGGGAGTTGGTGGTGATCTTCCCCCGTTGAATGGCGAGATCCGGTGCCGTCCCGCCGTCGGCTAGCGGGAATTCCCTCAACCAGGTATCTCCCACCAGCGGGGCATCGCTCCAACTGGGACAAGCTCTAAATTCCCGACAGGACCCCCAGCATGTGTGGTAGTGTAGTGTGTGTAGTGCATGTGTGTAATGCATGTTAGTATCAATGTGTGTAAGGGGAGAGGATAGGACAAGAAAGTGGAAGGAAAGATCGCCCGTAGCCCGTTTGTTAGGATACTGCTCCGGCATTCGCCTGGTGTTGATTGGAGAAACCACGGAAAACTACCGATCGGAGCATCCGGTCACTAGAATTCTCCTCCAGACAGCGACTAATCTCGACCAAGCTGACAAGCTAGTGTCGAAAATCTTGCCACTGTCGGGACTCGTCTGCTTCGGAGGAATATTGGCGTAACAAGGCGGCTTTGAACCCGCGGCGCGGCCGGCACGGCGCCCCGACCTTCGCCACGACGCACCCGAGACGGCGGAGACCTGGCGCTGCCGTCATGCTAATTAGAGCTCCAGCGCAGGGGCCAAGGCCTTCTGGGAAGCGCGTCTGCCCGCGCGCCCATTAGGGTGGCCTTGGCGACGCCGCGATGGGAGGGGAGGGGGAGGCGGACGAATCTGTAATGGACGCGCCGCCCGACGGAAGAACGCTCGATACAGCTCTGACTCACTGCCGAAGCGACTGTTTGAATTTGGACGCCTCGTTCCGATCGCCTCAAGGGCGGAACGGGCTGCGGAAATGCGGAGATTCCCATTTTGTTTCCACTTCTTCTAAGTACATTTTTTGGTCTATTGACAATTTGTTTCCTCGAGTCTATTGTTCTGAGTCTTGGAGACTTTAACTCAGTACAATATTAATCAATATGGCACGTAAATATTGTTTATCAACTACAATCCATTATATAATAAACATTATGAATTAATAATTAAAATAAACAAATAATGACAAAGATAAACGCAGACAAATTATGTACAATTATCAGATGTGTGACGTTGGAAATGAGTTTGAATAAAGGCAATGAGTGTGTTTTGTTTAGATTCATGCTTAACATGCAGAGACTGTCTTACATAGTAATATACAAATTGCAATACATGCAAACCTTTCCTTTACAATTTCCGATACGAATATCTCGAAATACCGAAAACGGTTTTAAAAGAAACTTTCAAAAAAAAGTCTTGAATCCTCAGGCAAAATGTGAGGAGTCCTTCTTCATTTCGGGTGACGTAATTTGGTCCTGGAAAATAATTAAAGTATCAATTGGTGTGAAGTGCCAGTAAACGACGCTCTGGAAAACGCAATGTTTAGTTCCGTCACAGAAAGCGAAAGGGTGCCTAATTTATTCCCCCTTCAAGGGGATTTTTATGGATGTTTTTGGTGTCAGTTTCGCTTCGAAGGATTTTCAAGATTACTGAGGTTTAAGTAGACCACACATTTAACTGTGAAGCAAATAAAAAATAGTACACTAATAGTTCTGACCTTGCGATATTCTTCATTAAACAAGAAGGTTTTCCAGAAGAAAATTGTTCTTCAAATTCTTGTTGATCGTTCTTCAAATTAGACATTTTCTTATGGGAAGCCGCAAGTCACTTAACAATATTTGCTACATTGTTTTTTAATGCGAATATAGGCCATCTGGGGCCATACTATACGTTATTCTCCGAGGCTCAGTCATATTTTATCCCGGAGAAATTAACGTGTCTTTACTTGCTATGAAGATCAGCCTTTTCGACTGTACCCATTGTGCAAACATGGGTGTTAACATTCAGTTATGTGAGCTATGAATTGATGGGATGATGAGGGATGAAAGGACAATCACAAATACATCCATGCCTACGCGGGACTCGAACCTGCAGTCTCCTCAGCGCAGACGACGGCTCCCGAAAACGTCTGCGCATCGGGGACCGGTTGTTGTTGTTATTATTATTATTATTATTATTATTATTATTATTATTATTATTATTATTATTATTTTATAATCTCTTAAAACAACAGTAAAAATAATTATGCATTTTTGTTGCGGAAAATGTTAGTTCAAATCATCAATTTCATCATGAAAAATAATAATAATTGTGTTGAGGGATATGGCGTTGCGACTGATAGAGGACTCGCGCATTTACCTTCCATGATAGATGGTGCTACATTTCACAAAACCCAGAAAGCTGTCCAGTTCTATTTTTTCCCGCTACTGCTAGCTTACATCTCTCATCTCTACGTTGTAAAGCGTTACATCGTTCCATAAGAAAAAGGTCTCCTTTTTCGACGGTTTTGTTAAATGACAAGTATTATTCATTCACTTAACGTTTTCCGAAGATGATAGCGGTGCTGTACGTTTATATCAGATACCGCCTTCTCATCCGACGGAAGCCTGAATGTTGAGTAGATAGAAGATATTCATAGTGACACATGAATGAAACTATGTTATTAATATTTATGTGTATAGGAAAAGTAATCACTTAATAATAATTAGTTATAATAATAATAATAATAATAATAATAATAATAATAATAATAATAATAATAATAATAATCGGCAATGGTCGGTAGTTAGTAAGGACTAAATTTTTGAGGGTGAACTTTCGAACCAATACTTCTACAACCACGCCATTTTGTTTCTTTCAAAGATACAACCCTTCGCCAGGGCACACATGAGTTTTGAGGACATCGAACGAAAGCGAAGAAGCAATTTTATGATCTCATAGTACTATCCCTTTCATCTTTAAAATGCCATCACGTCATTGTAAAACCAGTTTCAATTAAATGCTGTAAGAAAAGGAACTTCCGCCAGTTTGAGAGCTTCTAAATGTGGGGTCAATGCGCTGTTCTTTCGTCGGTTCCTGGCTGCAGGGCGGGTGGCGTCCCAAGCCATTCACGGCATTCGCGAACAGTTTAGCGTGAAAATGGCCATCGGCAACTGCTCTCCCAGCTCCGCATTTCGTTCCCCACGCTACGTTTTACTTGTTCGCCGTGTTCCACTGCGGTTCTACACATCCCCTACCGCGACGTCATTTCTTGCTTTTGTACCCCGATATTCAGACTAATTGGAAAATTGCACACTTTTCAAGGTTTTTGCAATAAGCGGAGTGACATTCTGTGATGCAACTTCTTTCAATTGAATACGCTGGTCTGACAATCTCTTTCGTTATTGGTGTCTGTGTGTGTTTTTTGCCCGCCCGCGTAGTGGATGGCCCGCCCGGGGCCCGGGGGCTCGTAAAGTGGTCGAGGACTGCGGGATCCCTCGTCAATTTTCCGGCTCCGTTCTGCTTCGCTGCCGACCGGCGCTCCTCGCGCGTGTTATGTCTTCCGCGGTGCAATGGAAGCGAAGACGACGACGTGCCGCCGGGAGTCGGTTTGGGCGTGATTCGCATTTGTCGCTTGGCCGGTTTCGTAAGAAGCCCGTTTTTGGTACAGTGCTTACGTTTCATTAGATATTTCACAGATATTTTATATCAATGCAAGATGCAATCCTCATAAAGTGAAAATACGTTCTATAGAATGCTCTTAGAAATTTTACAAATTATTAAGTTGTATTTTATTAAGAGTAACAAAATACGGATATGAAATTCTGAATCCCACATTATATCACTCATATTCACAGGATGACAGTCGATGTTGTAGCTTAGCCGGTGAACTATTAAACATGATACAAGTTATTGAGATTGAAAAATCATGTTTTTCGAAATAAATTTAAAATATTTTAAATATACTTCAAAATTATGCTTGTCTTACAGAACTAAAATAATCCAATATTGATTATTGCAAATAATGATATTCTCAACAATTTCACTAGTACAGAATTGGGCATAATAAATGTTTCAAACTTCTAGGGCATGTAGGGGGATCAAAGATGATTACTTTTTGCGTATGAGCAGATGGTGGGAAATTCCATAAAACGCAGTTTAAACATGTGACACTTGTACTTGATTGCTAAGCAACTCTGTATGCAAGCGCTGGTGTTTGCCGGAAGCAAACTCTTGGGAGAATGCTTGTCACTGGCAAATGCCGAGATCGAGTTTTTTGACTTTGTGGTTCAGTTTGACTTCGTCAGAACGTGCGTTGCCACACATCCATCAAACTTCATGGCCTTCAAATCGAGAAATTTTGTGGTCGAAGCATCTCTTAGAGTCATTGGAGCCAATACATTATTCCACGGTAGAAAAGTTGATTGCGAACGATTGTTTACGCATGATGGTTGGGTAAGTGGGAGGTTACATACGGCATAATTTTAAATCACAATTTTTACCTCAACTTTACACAAAATAAAATTCAAAAAAGTTGTATTGAAGAACATCGTGTCATCTAACACTATCCATTCATGATTTGTAGATAACTGCATTAATTTCAAATTTCAATGGGCCATTTGATGCAAGAAACGAACGATCTGCTACTGAATTAATGAAGTACTTTAATAACGTGGATCGTTTAACTATATTTGTTTTTTTAATAAATTTCAGTAATCCCTGAAACTCATTATTTTTTTTCTTTCTTGTTTTTGATTTGATCTCTTTCCCATGTTTCGTCTTTTTTAACCCAAAAATGGCATTGATCCCCCGTACCTTAATGTCCACGTGTAGCTATTTTTATCAAACATGTATTTACAATCTGTTCATACACGTCAGCAATACGTAAATATGTTGACTACATAACTTACATTTATTAAAGAAGATTAGTACTTCTCCATTAATACAGTTGATACACGTATAACAACACTTCAGAATATGTAATGCAAATCCAGAGACTTGAATTGTTTAGGACGTCTTATTTCTAAACTGTTATCTAACAAATAAATATTTCTTCTTGATTGTCAATACATGTTTACAAATAAAAGTATCCAAAGTTTTTTATGACAATCATTTATTTCAACAATTACACAACGTTTCGTAACTCGTTTTGTTACATCATCAGGTGCTGAACTTAGTGAAGGGAACGCTATCCCATTGAATTATCTCACCAGCAGAACATTCAAGGAAGCATTATAGAAAACCTCGCTCACACTCAGTTGTTACCCATAACTAACCGTTACGAACAGACACTCCATTCAAAGTTTTCTTTTTTTCTTTTATTTGTTATCTAACAAATTTATGGCAAACGTATTGGTATGTCATTCTAATTTTTGAACCTCTTTACAACTATATTTTTTTATTTCTTCATTTCCTGTTGGCGTTGTGTCTAATGAGCGTGGTTGGTGTCGCGCAGGAGGCGAGCGGCCGCACCGAGGGCGCGACGCCATGACCGCGGCGACGGCGTCGCTGGTGGCGGCGCTGCTGGCCGCGCTGGCCCTGCACGCCGCCGCGTCGCCCGCGCGCACGCTGCCGGACACCCCCGACCACGCCCCCCACCACGCCCACGCCCACCAGCAGCCGCCCGCGCCCCATCACGCGCGCACAGGTAAGCACCACGCTAGCATCTACCCTGACAAAAACTTCCGCGTTATTTTAATGTAAATTACATTAAAGTAATTACCATGAACGCACATTAAATTTAATGTACACATGTCCATTAGGATGCAAGAGTCAACGCTTTATGGTCATATCTGGAAGGAAGGAAGGAATGAATGGTCTTGGTGGACGAATTATTAAGATTATACGATATTAATGATGAGAGGTAGGGGATACGGGAGAACCTCTACATTAAATATACACTGAATTTAATATAGGGATTAAATGTAATGTACAAGTATACTAAGCTCTTTTCAATGTACAAAGTTACATTAATTTCAATATGCAATACATTAATCTACATTAAATTAAATGACATTTCTGACAGTGGACTTGGCTGTCTGGGAGACGCCGCGAAATGTCTTTCGCCCTGAGGAAGGTTCGTAAATGGCGGCCGAACGTTGACTATGTCGGCGGCTTAGCCAGGACAGTCAAGTAGAAACTGATTCCCGCAGCGTAAGTCTAAGCTCTTAAGCAGTGAGCTCTCATAACAGGGTGTGTGTGTTGTGGTATGTGTCTTCCCTTAGTTTCCCGGAGAAACCGCCGCAAACAGAGCAGCCGGAGTCTAGAATTCTCCTCCCACCAGCAGCTGAATTCAATCTGGCTACAGTACCGGCAGCGTATAAGTGACTTTGACAGTTCAGTACGCTGATGCCACACATTACTATGCACATGACACCACCAACATCACAGATAAATGAAATATCAAAACATTAACACTTATTAACAGGCAATGACACGTCTTGATATAATGTTCTTAACCTTTGCCAAAGCCGAATCTTATCGCCTCCGCAACTTCGTGAGGATCGGGTGAACGGCAACGCTGAAATTTATCTGTGAGAAAGTAAACCAATCCTCGCAAGCTGATTGCTTCAGAGCAGGTCACATGACGTACCACAGCACGTAGCGAGAGAACTGTCAGAGTCCCTTACTCGCTGCCGGTGCTGAAAGTAGCTAGTTACGAACATCTGCCACCTTGGTGACTTTAACCATAGGACCTCCCGATCAGAGTAACTGCAGAGACCGAAATGATCGCCCTGAGCTAAGCTCAACCGGCGTGAATTTGAAATGTATTCTCAAACAAAAGTCCGGAAGTCCGACGAATATCAAATATCTCGTAACACAATAACTTCCTTTTATTTCAATGACAGTAAGAATTAAATAGGAGTTTAGTGGTATAGTAATTGATCAGTAGTGTGTGTGCTTGCCGGGTAATATGATAAAAATGTTCACAAGCGAAATAAAGTAAACGTTTTGAAGGATCATCAAAATATTTTTTTTAACTAGTTTCCAATTCCAACAATTTTTCTACAAAAATGAAAAAAACTATTTTCTTATTCTCATAATTTTAGGTTAAAAATGTGTAAAGAATAATGACGTAAGACCTACAATACCTTTTCTGTTATACTTTTCTAAATAATCCTAAAAGTTATGAGAAACTAGAGTACGCTGCCCAAAATGTCGCAAGGTGATATTCTCGCCAAGATATTAAATTTCATATCCGTAACAAGTGACTTTGGTCTTTGGAAACAAACATTTATAATTTAATGCTGTTGATGAATGAGTCCACGAAAGTAATAGAATTGTTTAATTTGGAGAATCCACATTCCAATATTGTAATATTGCCTATTGAATTCAATTTGAAGAAGTATCCGATTACGATTAAGAATATAAGCAACGTTCGTTGTCAGTTTACAACCCGTTGAAGTACTATTCCGTAAAGTTCGAGAAAGAAGGAATTTCTTCATTCCTTATCTCGTCTCTGATACCCATTGTCTTTCGAGACGAAATCTGAGTTGTTTAAGTTCTTGACTTAGTTTACGTTGGAGCGGAGTAGGTTAATACGGTTACAGCAGGAAGCTAACGCGAGGACCGTCGTCCTCCGAAAGGTCCATTGAGCGGTCCGCGCGCCACGCGAGTTGACATAGGAGGAGACAACAGTACCGTCCATTTAGTCGGGAACTTCCCGACACTGACCGTCTCGAGGCACTCGGCGTGCGCTCTTGCGCCAACATACCGCACGCGCCCCTCCCTGTCGCCCCGCCCCGGCCCCTCCATGCCCCGCCCGTCTCGTTTCCCCCGCCCCACCCTAAGCCGGCCGGCACACAGCACGGCATCGCTCCTCCGCAGACGCTTCGCGCCGAGCCCTTCCCCCGCCCCGCCCCTCCCCGTCCCAACCCGCCTCGCCCATCCCCCGTCCGCCCCGCCCGCACCCTCCGGCCCGCCTCGCCCGCCCCGCCTGTTCCATCCGCCCCGCCCGCTCCACCCGCTCCACCCGCTTCGCCCCACCCCGCCCCTCCCCGTCCCAACCCGCCTCGCCCATCCCCCGTCCGCCCCGCCCGCACCCTCCGGCCCGCCTTGCCCGCCCCGCCTGTTCCATCCGCCCCGCCCGCTCCACCCGCTCCACCCGCTCCACCCGCTCCACCCGCTCCACCCGCTCCACCCACTTCGCCCCGCCCCGTTCCCCGCCCCGTCCCGTCATTCCCCGTACACTTGGATCCTCGTGCCATCCTACTTCCTAGGGTTGCCAACCGTCGTCCATTTGGAAGGACAATCCTCCATTGACGTCAATTAACCTCTCGTCCTTCTTTAGTAATTTTTTAACATTTATTGTCATTAACTTTATCACCAACACTCGCATCTAGGGTTGCTAACCGTTCTCCATTTGGGAGGATAGTCTTCTATAGACGTCAATTGTCCTCACGTCCTTGTTTTAGTAATTTTTTAATATTTGTTGTCATTTATTTTATCATGTGACTAACATCTGCTATGTCCTATCCTTTATTGTTTAATTTAGAATAGGAAACATGAATATCATTTTTCTGAACGCTGACGCACGAATGCATGATAGTGTCTCTGTCTAGGGACTAAAAAAACTCACTTAGACCATCTTTATCAGCATTTTGTGAACGCGCTTTTTCACTTGAATCGTAAATGGAGAGAAGAATGAAAGAGATATCATGTTAGTCTAAATTAAATATTGATGAAAAAATGGTGTTGATACGGTTGTTGTCTTGTTCTCTTATCGAGTGCCCTCCCTTTTATATAAACATTGTTGGCAATCCTAGTCCCAACCCACACACACCGCACCACCGCCCCGCCCCGCCCCGCCCCGCCCCGCCCCGCCCCGCCCCTCCCCGCCCCTCCCCGCCCCTCCCCGCCCGGTCTCGCTCACTCCGATCCTCGCGCCCTGGTACTTCCCGACCCGCCGCGCTCCACCCCGCTCCCCCGTCGGGCCACGCCGCGCCGCGAGCCGTTACGCGCGCTATGCAGATGAGGAGCGCCGTCCGCTCCCTCGGAGAACCTAACTGTCCCCGGCCGCTGCCCGCCAAGCCCTCGTCGCCACGCCCTCGCCGGCCGCCACCCGCCGAATCTCCCGCCTCGGACGCCGCTTCACCCGACCCGCCGCGTACCTCGCGTCCACGACTAACAGTTTTCGCACCTCTAATGGACTATGCCTTGTCTAAAACAATAGAACATTTACTTAAATAATTTGAAATTTCTGGAAATAATTACTAATATATATATATATATATATATATATATATATATATATATATATATATATATATATATATAAAGAGGATGTTGGTATAAGAGCGGTTAACTCCCACACCGTGTGACCGATCTCTATAACAGTTGAAGCACATCTACGATGTTTGTTTTTTTCACCTAGAAGGTTTATGTGCTGTTCATTTTAACCACACTAGATGGCAAGAACAAAACCAAATATTCATATCAAATGCAACCCGGAACACTCGGAAGCCTTTTTTTTTAATCTGTGTCATTGAATGACTCCTAAACGATGCGTTCTACGACATTATAAACTAAACTTTTTCAGGTCAAAATCCTCAGGGAAACGTTTCTTACGTCGTAGTATACAGGATGAGATCTTCTTGAACATTCTATTACATTTTGCATGGTCCCGCGCTGCTTGATATTACCCTATCTGCTCAGAGACGTGCAGAATCTGCAACTAAATGTGAATGAGAGGGACAGACTCAGTGGCAGAGTGGGACATACTGAGACAGGAACAGAGAGAGACGGAGAGAGAGGGGGAGTCGGAGAGAGAGAGAGAGAAAGGTAGAGGGAAGGAGAAAGAGAGAGATGAAGGGCAGGACAACGTCTGCCGGGTTTCGCTATAAGATATAAAATTTTTATGATTTATCGCGACTTCAGGATGACAATTCTCTGACTATTTACAGGATAGCATTTTGAAGCTTCGTATTTAGGAAGTCTAATAATGATATGCGGAATGCTATGTCATTTTGTTCCCACAAGGTTTTACAACTCTCCTTTGAAAATTTCTTGTCGTAAATCTGGCTATAATGTGTTTTAACATGTGAACACATCTTCTCTGGGGGGGGGATGTCAGATATTCGCCGTAATAGACAGTAAAAAACATTTATCTGGCTAACTGGGAGGCGGGGAGAGGCAGCTACGATACACTGTAAAACGCAAAACACAGATGAATGCTCTAAGACAACTATATATACCTAGTAATTAGTGAACACGACGCCAATGGTTAATGGACTACCAACTTTTCATTTCATTTACAAAGTGAATTGTGTATAGAACGTATCCAGAACGGTCGTTTTTGTTTCACTTTCATTATTGTACAGACAGCGGTTTAAGAAGAATCTGTAAAAAAAATATTTTTTTAAATGATTTCGTGACCCAGTAAGATCGTAGGAGGAAGGGAGAAACGTGCGTTTCAGGTAATATTCACACAAACGTCCCTCCCACCCTCCCTCCTTCCCCCCTCCCTCCCTCCTTCCCCCCTCCCTCCCTCCTTCCCCCCTCCCTCCTTCCTTCCCTCCTTCCCTCCTCCTCCCTCTATATCTCCCTCCCCTCTCTCTCTCTCTCTCTCCCTCTCTCTCCTCTGTGTCAACATTCCATCAGTGCCTCAGGATTTTTTCGCTTGCCCTTATCTTTCGCGGTACTGCTTCCGCCTCATTGATTATTAAGCGACTGCCCACCGGCGCCGCTCGCTTTGCCGTCACTGTCATTTCATGCACGCGTGCGCTCACCGTCTGCATTCACGCTTCCCCGCCCACCTCCGCCCGGCCGTGCAACTGTTCTTCTGACACGTTGCCACCCGAGTCACGGACTACATATTATGACAAGACACCCGTGACATTCGATCGAAGAGGCTTCCCTATGTCTCTACTTGTTTAGTGCAATTTTTGTTAGCTCTAAACAGATAAGTCCTTTACAAAACAGATAATTTGCAATCATAATTGATGTTACGAACTGTGAAAAGAAGCTTCTTGAACTACAAACGAAATTGTATTATGAAATGCTGCTTTAACACTAACACGCATATTCGCGATACTCTAATATTAATTGATATTAATATTAGATTCTGAAAGGAATACAACCTGACAAGTGTACCAGATTTTAGAAAAATTAATAATGCAACTGCACCATTCAATTTATTCCTCATTCACTTTATTCATCTTTCTTCGTAGAGTCAAGTGAAAACAAATATTTTTATATTATCATTATTTTACAGAACCTTGATAAGTGAGGTATTGGTAATTGAGTTTTGTCGGTTTTTCTGTCACGATTCAATACGCAAATACGTATTGCGTTGGGACTCGGTCATCATCAGCAAAGTGTAAAATACTGACCTAGTGCATACCGAAGTGTATCGTATTCTGTTTCTCAAAGCGATGCGCAAGCATCCGGTTACTGTGTCAGCGCGTTCCACCAGTTCAGAAATGAGATTTCGCAGTTCACTCTTGTTTATTAGTACGCAATGCCAATGTAATGACTAATGAGACACTCTGACAAGAACTTGAAGTTCTACAGAATGTTTTGACGTCATCATTTATTTTTTAATCATTCAAATAAATTTATTTATTTAAACAAATATAAACTCGATTGAGATGAAGAAATTTAATTTTCTAATCATTAGTAAAATCATGGAAACTATCTTCAAAGAAATTGATTCAACGATTACAACTCTTGTTAAAAACTGTTTTTAAAAGTTAAATAAATAAAAAATCAAAATTAAATAATAAATCTTCATGAGAGCACTCTTATTTCGTTGAGAAAATGTTAGTTGTTTCAGCCATTTAAAATTCTACGATAAAATCAAATAATAACGCAAATATTATTTTATTTTCAATGCATAGTGAAGACAAAACGACGTTTGCAATAACATTTATGGTTCCATGCAGTGGAATATTCGGATTGATGTCGTTTTGTGCACGTTTACTAAAGTAATTTTATTTTAAATAATCACCTGAATGACACAATTATCTAAATGCAATGAATCCTGTTAAACTTGTCTGGTTAAAATCATCAATTATCGTACTCGACAAACAAGCATAGGCATAGATATCTGTTTAACCTTTTAAAACGTCTTTGTGATGACGAACATTTAAAAATATTTTCCATCTTAGAAACACAAGAGCGATTAGCCGGGCTTTAAACTGGACCTCGGCCAAAATAAAAGAAAGCGAATATTTACAACGGTTTCTTTGCATCATTTCGATTAGCGTTGGCAGAGCCATTAAGCGAAGCATTCACGCCGAGAGTGTAATTAATGCAATGAGATGCAAGCGCGAGATAGAAACTCGCCTCTTCAGCGAGTGGTTCGGCGTAATGGGTCCCGGTAGGAAGCTCATCAGAACGTTCTGAGGCGCCCCTTGATGGACTGGTTATTTTGGTCGTGTCAGATGGATGTCCTACTGTGACCTACTAGCGGTCCCTCAGTGAAGATATAGCGCGAGATAACCGCTCTGAGTTATGAGGAAATAATTATTATGGCTAGGTTAGGGTATGCTTTGCGGCAGGCTCGCAGGTGCCAGAGGTTCTGAGATGTAAAGCTACTCCTGGACATTAACTTGAGGTGTGTTGAGCACAAAAAAATACTGCTAGGCCTAAATGTCCGTTGAGATTGTTATATTCATTTAACACCATACTATAAGAGTCAAAGAGATGAGCTAATAAAAAATTACTTTCTATGGCCAATATTATGTTCGATCTGATTATAATGTTCGTTCTGTATATTGATCAGACCACCGGTCTATAATAAGAATGGAAGAAGTAATCACTTTTTTTACATTTTTTTAAAAAATAGCTCTTGTACAGTTTTAACATTGTAGATCATGCATTTTATTTTTTCTGTGGTATTGTAATTTGAACAGTTAAAAATTTAATGCCAATTCGAAGTAATGTATTTAAACATAGTGCTACCACGAATACATTCAATTAAAAGTGTGATTAGATTTATGAAATAACACCACGTTAAATGTTCCAGAGCAGCTCGTGATTGAAATGACGCATATTTACTCTTGAGTAGAAAACTAAATCGAATCTTAATGGATGTCTTAATGGTTGAATAACGTTTCTTTCATTACACTTCATGGAAAATGCTATCGATGACATAATAATTGTCATACTTACGTTGTCACAACCATAAGGTATATATTTCATTTCAACTGCATACTTGCACGTTTTGCAAGAAATCTAATATTTTTGCTGAAAGTAAGCTACTCGTATAAACTGCTGGAAGCAACAAATTGAAAATATGTGCAATATAATAAAACGGAATATAATACACAATAAACGTTAAAAGTTTGAGACCAACTAATTCATTCAGGTTTTTATGACAATTACATATTAATTGCATATTTGTTTAAAACGTTAGATATTCGAAAAAATGCTGTTGTCAAATTCTAATACAATTATAAATAGGTCGGTTATAAATCCCCGCATTTTCACTTGCACGAATAAACATTAATAAAATATCAAAGATGATTAAACAATACGAGATACTTTCAAAATAATTCCAAGAATTAAAGACTGTTTCAAACCTAGGGTATGAAATTAGATAAAACTGTAAATGTCATTCTCTTTCGCCTAACGTACATGTATCATCACATGTATATATGTCATCACATGTATAACAAAAGGCTTCATTACAGTACATACTAATAGACTTTTTTTTACTATTTCTGAAAAAATATATCTGGGCACACTGTAATAGTCATATACAATGAACCGATGCTCAGAAAAGTAACCACCGGACACATAAGTTAAGCATGTTTGCCATATAATGATTGGCGGTGACACATTGAAAGGTATTTTTTCTTTATAAATAGTGGTGCTACAAGCGCAATACATTCCCCAATTCTCAATTTTGTAATTTTTGAATATTCAGACATTTCACCCAAATTCTAGAACCGTTCGTAAATCTAAATCTATCAACTTTATCTGTTCAAGAAAAAAAAAAGAAAAAATTGGGAGCTATTCTTGAAAGAAAAAAATAGTTGCCTATATTTCACGAAACATTAAGAAAAACTACTCATACTTTCGAAAATTTTGACATGATCTTATTTCAAGACCTATCTTTGAAGAAAAGATTTCATTAAAAAAATTATTTTCAATATTATTGTTGTAGGAAGGCCCCGAAAAAGTGTAAACTTTTACAATTTTCAAAATTTTAGATAGGTCAACGAAAATGCGACCTAAGCCAATTTCTTAAGCTTTCTTTGCTCTATCCGAGGAAAATATTTAATCAAAAACTTTCGACTCATTTTTGAGAAACTTTTGAAAATGTCAAGTAAAGGAATGTATCCCCCAAAATCAAAATATATTTTGAAATTCACAAGACCTTGAGTGGTGCTAAATCGATCCAGAAATATCAATTTTGGAGAAAATCGTATGAACAGTTTAGACGCTAGACAGTGTTGACCATAGACGGAGGACGGACAGGCAGCAACCGATTATTCGGAATGAAAGTTTCCCAAAACGTGGATGCTTCACACAACGTGTGTACACAGCGTGTCATGTGTCTACACGTAGGAACAAGATTTATTCAGTTTTTTTTATCCGAGGCCAACAAAAAAAGTTTTTCTGACGAAAAATCCTCACTTGCCATATTACAATACTCTCACTTCTCTCGCAGTAGGCAGAAAAGTAAAATAGGGAATCTGAGCTTGTGGATTGCATTGTAAAACACTTTCTCTTTTCCCTCACTCTTGCATTGAAGGAAAATATGTTTGAATTTCTGAGATATTGACCGTTTCTGAATTGGAGATACTGCACTCCCATCCTTAACATAGAGTGAGGGTTCCCAGAACCATAGGCCAAAATGTTACAGAAGGTCCCCAAAGGCCCCATTTTGTAGACTGAAAAACATAACTGGAAGCCTTCGGCATCAGGACCTAAGTTTTTTGTAAACCTTAGTTTGCAGCAGAGGCGCATCAAGATTTTTTTCTTCAGTGAGTTACTGATATAGTGTTTGGCCGAAATGATAATTTCCTACAAAAAGTTACCTTTATGTTGAATATAACATGTTCTTGCCATTTTACTTATCATTTGTTGTCTTATAGTTATGTTTATAACAGATACCATATTGAATTATTTGCATAGTATATAAAATTAGTAAACTGCATATTTGTATGTGTCATTACTTTCTGAGGAGGGGGATGAAGTCCCTTGAAAGACAGTTTTAAAGCATAACTGATTTCAAGAATCTGTCGTTAAGCGGGTCACTTGTTACAGGGTAGCATTTGCGCTTGCGAAATCAGCTGCGTTTTTCAACAAATATTATGTAATAGAGCTACAAGATTCTCTTTCTTTTGGCACTTTCGAAATTCAAGATAAATTGCGTGTAAGTGCCGCAAGACTTATCAATTCTATAAAAGTATGGAGGTGATTCTAAAAACCAATAAAAATATAAGAAATGTTTTGCAGACTTCACGAGTATTCTATTTCCACAAATTATAATTCCACGACCTTAAAATTGGCAAAAGGATACAATAAGTCGGACTGCTGTGAAATGTTAAGGAATAGACGGTGACTTTCAAGCATCGACAACAGAAATTTTGAGTACGTATCCACGAAGTACACACCACGTCCATTTCCTAGAGGTGTTAAATCCGAGCGTAAGCACAATATTCGGCACCGGAACGACGACGAAAATAACATTGTGCATTTTCTTCTCGTGAAGCTCCATGACACAAGAAGACGCCACGCTGTAGATAACCGTTACTGCAAGACAAAAAATTTCTTCCGGGCACTACGTTGTAAACTGCTTTGAAAATGTTTGCGCGGGAGTGTTCAACTCTCGGCGAAGATTTCACTAAGTCAGCAGTCCATTTGACACATTCTACAGCTCATAAGTGAGGAGGTAAAGAATGCTTGCTTGCGTACAATTTCTACAAATGTTTTTCCTCGCGTGTTGCCGTCGATGAAAAGTTATTGTCAACGTTAAACGTAGTGCATTTGTATGAATGTGAAATATGCTTGCAGTGTTGTCGAATCTACCACTTCCATTCACGTAGTCACGGTTATGGCGATGGTGAAAATTAAATAAGGGAAAGCACTTACGTGTAGATGCTCGTAAACTTCCAATTCATCCAGAGGGAGCGTCTGCCTACGCTGAACACTTTGATCCTGTTTAACACCTACATTTAAACCTAAGTTTGGTTACTTAAGTGTTATTGTGCAGCGGTAGTAGGTCATTGAAAAGACCGGTCCCGTAGAAAAACTGTTTCGATTATGCTTGCGACACATTCGGCACATACACATACGAAAACTATCTATTTATATTTTACTTAATACGTTCCTTAATTTTGTTATATTGATTGAATCGAATGGTGGGGTATTTTCGACTGTAGATTCATAGCTGAATCGAACTCAACCCTTGTCTGAAGGAGAGTTCTAGCGGCCGGCTTCTCTGATCGGTAGTTTTCCATAGTTTATCCAATGAAAACCAGGCAAATGCCGAAGCAGTACCCTAACAAACGGGACACGGACCACCCCCAAACTTTCCTTCCCCACCCTTGTCCCATCCTCTCGCCTACTCACACACACTTACTCTTACATGCACTATACTTGGATATTTTTAACGTGGCATCTCAAGGTCACGGGCGAAAGAGAGTGAAGGCAAACTCCAAAAGGGAGTCGTAAAATTCGGAGCTGTAGTGACGATGCAGCTCCCCATTGGAGACTCTCTTCCCTCTTCCTCTTTCGCGCGTGGCCTTGAGATGCCACGTTAAAAAAACAAGTATAGACTATCACACAAGCCGGGACCTTAGGACATGTTCCGGGCGGGTCGGTGTTCGGTAGGAGAGATACCTGAAGAGGGAGACTTCGCAAGCCGGTATGTATGTCGGCCCCAGATCTCACGTTCCAGGCAGAAAGAACACCGCCACTTCCAAAGATATAACGCGCATTACACTCTCGGGGACCGGGAGAGATGGCTCAGGGAAAACTGATGTCACTACAGTCCTTCTGACCGGGAGGTCCTAGGTTCGAGTCAAGACGGTGGCAGGATTTTCGACACTAGCTTGTCAGCTGGGTCGAATTCAGTCGCTGTCTGGAAGAGAATTCTACCGGCCGGCTGCTCTGATCGGTAGTTTTTCGTGGTTTCTCCTATCAATACCAGGGGAATGCGGGAGCAGTACCCTAACCAACGGGCCACGGACCGCGCGCGATCTTTCCTAAATCTTCCTTGTCCTATCTTCTCCCCTCACACACACACACACGCAAATTTACACTAACATGCACTACACTACCACACACCCTGGGAGACCGGTAGGGAGGTTAGATCTTGTCCCGGGTGGGGCGGTGCCCCGCTGGTAGGAGAGTCCTGGTTAGGGGGAAACCCCGCTAGCCGACAGTAGGTCGGCGCCGGATCTGGCCATCCAGTGGACGAAGATCACCGCCATCGCCCGAGAAAAAACATACACTACACTTAAGGGACTAATGACCTAAGCTGTTCACGTGCCCGGAATCACTAACAACCAACCAACATACGGGACTAATGACGTAAATTGCTGACGCGCAGGAAATCAATCCCTATTTGAATACTCCATTTGAATTTCGCGCCCACGTGTAATACAAACGACGCCACTGTCTCTTCCCCTCCCAATGCGATGTTCCCCCTTGGTCGTCGAGGCGCTGACAGCCCCGCGGCGCCCGCGGCGCGGGCGCGCTGCATCCGCGTCCTAATGCCAGTGATCGCGCAGACGCGCGGCCGCTCCCCGCGGCGAGCGCCTAATGAGGGCTACTGGGCGGTTGCAGTGGGCGCAAGTGGCACACAGAGCGCGTTATATAATTCATGGCGATCCAAACAAGCAGTGCACGTTTTCAAAAATGAATTTTGTATCTTATCCGATGGGAATTTTATGCTGTTTGATTGGGAGTATGGTAAATGTATTATTATTGAATCCAATGTAATAAAGCTTCTTGCAGTATAAAAAAATACTCATTACTATATTTGACTAATAAATGAAGTTGCCGAAGCTAATTTAATAACCTTAATAATATGTGTACACAATTAGAAAATTTTGACGAAATATTAAAAAGGAGATCGGATGAGATAAAATGTATATTTAACGTAGTTAAAAATATCATTAAGTGATCGTTCGTAATCATACACATGCTCGTGAATATTCAACTAATTTTCACATAATCATCTCTTTTAGTCATTTGTAAGATAAATCATAATAACGGTGTCTCTCTTAGTTCGAAAACTCTGTGCGGAAACTTCCCTTCTTAAACCATGTGTCTTCTATTATCCGTCCTCCTTCCCAAACACTCTCCTTGTTTTGTCTTTTACAGTCTTTTTAAGATATTTCCCATCATCCACGTCAATAAAATTCAGTAAGATTTAGCTTGTTATTCTGCTTCATTCGTTGCGTACTTCATTCCTGCTACCCACCCAGATTTAATAAATCATAGTATCTCTCTCTCTCTCTCTCTCTCTCTCTCTCTCTCTCTCTCTCTCTCTCTCTCTCTCTCCCTCTCTCTCTGTATAAATTTGTTTGTAAAAATCGAATGACTTAAACTACATGAATATGTTTTGTCAATCATCCAGTCATTTTACCAGTCTTTGTACAATATTAGTCTCCATTTAGAGCGTTTCGGATTTTGAAGTAATATATTTCTAATTTAATTAACTGAGTTGTGCTAGCTCGTTTAGGCCCAGTGTGTTGACCTGGCTTCGAGCCCTGGGGGACGCCATTTGCGTGGCTGATGGACGACGGGTTCCTGTGGCTGCGGCGAGGTCACTTCGCGCGCGTAATTGAGGAAGCCCCCGCGATTATTTACATTTGCGAACTCCAAGGCACTTGGAGCTGAAGACACGCACGGGCCATTTGCGAAATTCCTTCTTTGCTCAGAAATCGTCAACCAGGGCGTTACCCTTGAAAATCCTGACGTTCTGGATGCGTTGGAAACTGCAAATTTTGATCTACGCTCTTGATGATTTCAGTCCATCGCCTTCTTGTAATGAAATCTGAGAGACAAATGGCACTGCGAAACTTTGCCTCCTTCAGTTTCTCTAGCACTTTTATGACCTATTAAAGCTGTGTCTTTACAAGCCATAAAACAAAACATTTATCGTGGAGTGTTTATTACATCGCTCAATTATTCATAGCTGGAAATGTTTTCTTAACTCTATAATTAAAATTAACGCCGAAATCATTTATGTGTATTATTTGTATCACAATCCTATACGTGTAACCATAAACATTAAATAACATCAAATGTCGTATTTTAGGATCTCAATTCACAGAACTCAAGAATTGGATTCCCAACACGAATGAAGAATTAATGGGTAAGGAAGTTCCGTAATGGCAGTTTTACGATTTCCCTAATAGAACATAAAGAATTTTAAGTGTTATCTGAGGCTATTTTCTCTGACATCTCAGTGAGTTAGTCCAATGAATTATTCCTTCCTACAGCCACCATCCTTATTCACGTTCAACACTTGTTCAATTGTTCCTTAGTTTCATTTACAGCATACTAAGATTCACATAATAACTATATTCCTTTAGTATTTTTTATTATAGCATTTGGAAAATACAGGTGAATAATAAAAGTACTGTTCTTTCAATTTTACTCATTTTAAACAAATAAAAAATATTCATATACTGAGAGAATACGAAACAGTAAATGCATGAAGTGTCAATGTTCATCAATGTCGTGGCAAAAACGCAATAGAACTGACGTGCTAATCCGAACGTCGACCTCTGATGTTTTTATCCTCATTGGAATGACTGAAGCCTCGATCGTAAAGTCGTCGCTGCGAACGTCAGGTCTCTCTCACAGCAGCGCTTACTCATCCTTTTGGCCAGAACTCACTACCGGCAGATCGCCAGATATCGCTTCCTTGTCAGATTTACGCCAAGAATGTTCAAAGGAATGTCTCCAAAAATGTGTGATTTGAAGATAGCATTTCAAATCCATATTAAGTCCTTTCAAAGTTTCAGATTTTGATGACATTGCAAAGTTAGTTTTTGAAAAAAAAACGTTATCAAAAACCCGATTTAAAAACTAGTCTCTAAACTTCACAACTTTATTTAAATATAATTAGAATATCTTAGGAAGACTAGAAAACTACAGATCGTCAAAGTATTTATAATCCAGAGGTATATTCACACCTGCCACAAATCAAGGTTAATTGATTTGCCTGATATTAATCAGAGCGCCTGTAGGTATTTACAGAATAAGATAGGCTATACAACTTACGGAGATAAATACAGACCGTTATAAAATTGGCATCTTTTACCGCTTAGGAACTGAAGACTGGAATGTTGACGGATATCCGGCTGATAGTGTATCATGTTAGCATATTGGATGCCACACTATACATTTTTTTGTCAAACTGAGATTATTTCAAAATGGATTATCAATAGCCTAGCAGTCGGTGAAGGGTATAGAAAGTCACATAATCATTTTTTGATTTTTTAAAATGTTAATTAGTTGGTCTAGCTTAAAATATAACATTCTTAAAATTAGGTATATTATCGAGATAATTATAAAACATATAACATTACGTATGTATGTGTTGAATCTTTCAATGCCAAACTACTTTTCAAGCGACAATGAATGTTTTTGTATTTTTTGTGAACGTATACCTCCAAACTTCCATTAAAAGCACATGGATGTGGAAAACTAGTGAATCAACAATTGAGATGTGCAAAAAGTATGGTAACTCAAGTGTATCTTCGCACAGCATTGCCTCATCAGAGAGAATTAAAAAAAAATTGCCACTTCCATTGTAGATTAAAACGCGTTGTATTGCTTCGAAAAAAGCATGATGAATACGTATATATAATATGAAGAGTAATATACAGAAATGAATTACTGTAAGAGATTACATTCGAAGGAATTCTCGACCACACATAACGGATGCTCTAAGCACATTTTCAAGTGCCGCCCGCATCCCAAACATCGAGGCCATGACGCTGTCTAATTGAGATGCCAGGTGGAAAGTCCCCGCGGTCTGCCTGGGCGAGCGGAGGACTCTTCCACGTGGTGGGCCCCTGCGCCCGCGCGCGTGCCTCCGGTGGCGCAACACGCCACTCCCGCCGCGCCGCGCCACGCCACGCCACGCCACCGCCGCCGCCGCCGAAACCGCCACCGCCACCGCCACCGCCACCGCCACCGCCACCGCCACCGCCACCGCCACCGCCACCGCCACCGCCACCGCCACCGCCTCCGCCACCACCACCGCCTCCGCCTCCGCCACCGCCTCCGCTTCTGCCACCGCCACCGCTTCCGCCACCACCACCGCCACCGCCATCGCCATCGCCACCGCCATCGCCGCTGCTGCCGCCGCCGCCGCCGCCGCGGCCTCCACCGCCACCACCACCACCATCACCGCCACCGCCACCGCCTACGCCTCCGCCACCCCCTCCGCCTACGCCTCCGCCATCACCGCCACCGCCGTCTCCGCCACCGCCATCGCCGCCGCCACCGCCGCCGCCGCCGCCGCCGCCACCAGCGCTTCGCGTCTCGGGCGGCGAGGGGCGGCGCAGCGCCCAAATGGCGGATAACATCTCGCGACCTGCCCTGATGCCGCCTCCCGACTCCACGCCTTTCGCGTGTTTTCTGCCCTCTGCTGGCTCCAGGGGACATCCCTTCCCCCATCCAAAGTTTTAAAAATAATTTTACTCGATGTCTTCAAAACAATTAAATGTTGTACGTCGGTTTTTTATAACATGGTGCGTGAGGGCCTTGTCTTCAAAATAGAATATGGCACGGTTTTTCGCGTATTTTTCGGTCGTGCCGCTAGATGTCGCTTGATCTGCAATACTGCTAAAAATGGTCGCGATATCTGGTGGCACGACCAAGAAAGATGCCAAAAGCCATGTCATATTCCATCATGAAGGCAGGCCCTCACACGCCATGTTATAAAAACCGAAGTGTAAAGGAGAATTCTAGAATTCCTATTATAATATTCTTTTCCATTTCAAGTTAATGATCATTAAATTTTGTTTACTTCAAAAATAAATGGGACAAGAAGGTTCGAAATGAAATTGACACCCACCGCGAAATATTTTTGTGTCTACTCTAGTTCGTACATGTCTGTGCACCTCCAATCAGATCCCATTTGCTACCTCCTAGGTTTCTCGTTTATACTTACTTCGTTTTCGACATCTTTCCTATTTCTCCTTTTCCTCTCTTTTTCTTTCTTCTCCTAATATTTCTATACTTCTCGTAGATCTCTCACTCCTTCTCGTGTGTCCCCCTGTTTTCAGCATCTCCAACTTCTTATTTCCAACTTTTACATCATCTCTGTCACCACATCCATTTTTACATGCATTTCGAAATCTCTCCTTGTCCTTGATACCCTCTACTGCTAATTCTTGATTTTTTATTTGATTCCCTCTCTTTTCCCTATTCCCTGCATTTTTTCGCCTTCCCATTCTTCTTTCTCTCGTTCGTCATTGTATTCTCTCCGATATCCCCTTCCTAATTGCGCCAACTCACGAAGCCTCGGCCTTTACCTTCAGAAGCCGAGGAGTCTGTTTTCTGATGCGGCTCCATCATCACCGTTATCTGTATATTCCGCACTTATCCATCACAATCACAAACATCATTTAACATTACCCCCAAATAGATTTCGTGACATCAACTTGCACTTCCAGACACTTTTCTGCAGCCGTTACTACCGCAATGGCATCAAGCATGCGCCAACTAGCAGGTAACATCTTTCACAGCTGCATCTCTCCTGTACTTGTCACCGCCTATCAGCACAATCTTAACCACTCCAGCCACCACCTCTCTTCCCATTAAGATGCTCCGGCGCCTTCATAGGCTGCGCCTTCTCCGCTGCCAACACCGTCTCCCCGACCTTCGGGCAGCACAAGCACCACCGCTGACCCGTTGCACGGCCTCCTCCTTCATCACCTCCAGCGCCATCTCCTCCTCCTCCACCACTGTCACCGCAACCACCATCGCTGCCGTCAGCGCTGCCACCGCCGCCACCGTCGCTTTCGTCGCCCCGGTCGTCACCACCCCAGGCGCTACATCCGCCACTATTACCGCCGCCACCACCGCCGCCACCACCGCCGCCACCACCGCCGCCACCACCGCCGCCACCACCGCCGTCACCACCGCCGCCACCACCGCCGCCACCACCGCCGCCACCACCGCCACCACCACCGCCGCCACCACCGCCGCCACCACCGCCGCCACCACCGCCGCCACTGCACCCACTGTCACCTCTGTCACCACTGCCGCCACTGCCGTCACTGCCGCCACTGCCTCCACCCCCGTCGTCTCCATTGCCATCCCCTCCGCTGCCTCATCCGCAACCTAAACCGTCACCTCCATTACCTCTTGGACCGCCTCCACCTCTGCCGCCGCCGCCTCAGCCAACGCGTCTACCGCAGTCACCACCATCGCCGCGTCCTCCGCCGCCGTCGCCGCCAGGAGCACGCAACGCGCCCGCGGCGGCGCGCGCCGGAAGGGCGTTCACCCCTTCAGCTGTCCGCGCGGCGCGTCGCCCTCCTGGCACGACCTCTGCTCCGGATCCCCCTGGCGCCGCGTTCGTCAATGTCGCACACATCGCAACGGCTCAGAATGCCCTCTGTGCCCGTTGCACCTGCACGTTTTGGGAATGTGGGCAGGAAACCTTGATAAATGGCAATAATACATTCATGACTGTCAATACACATATAATGTCACTCATATCATGTTAATACACACATCATGTCTCACTAGGTCCATTTAAGACGTTCGCCGTAAATTGAGATGAGGTTTTTTGCTGTATGAGTTCTGGTTCCTTGAAAATCAAATTCATAAGAAAGGTTGTAATGCAAGTCAAACATGGTCGTTGAGGAACATTTTATGTTTTTGGTGGGTGTTATTTGAGAACACACGGATAGAAACTAAAATTCTATCTTATCTCATATCGTCATTATTGCTGAAGATTTTCTAGATTACATTAACTCTGAAACAAACTACTGAAGATGTAGTAATTCTATCATTTGATTTATTAATCCTGCCTACGGCGTCCCTTTTATTGTAACATTGGTCCACTTTTTTGAGCTTTGGTTTGACACCGGCGTAATCGCAGTATTGCTAAAGTCACTAGATCATGCCTTTATGGAAGTAAGTGATCAGGCTATCGGAATGGGGATGGAGCCAAGACGACGAAGAAAGAAAGTCTTGAAGAGTTTATGATGTTCTCGTTGCTTAATTGTAGTCTAGTTGGTGTTGCGATGTACTTTTTGTAAGCCTTTCGATTTCAAACCTGTAAAGTGGTTTATCCACTGTTCGGTACAATAATTTTTTTAAAAAAATCTCCAAGTCCACAGACATTACAGATTGCACTGAAGATTACCGCAATACGGAAGAAAAAATGTATGACCCACTAAAGAATTATGATGGCCTAACTTACTGCTAAGTAAGAAACGAAGAATGAATTGGGTTATTTAAAGTAGTGCTAAGACATCCCTTTGGAAATGATTGTAGAAAACCTCAGTAACACAGCCGCCGGCCAGACTGCATCGAGAAAGCGAAAGCAAAATAAGGTACGAAATAGAACGCCTCTTAGAACGCATCGGAAAGACTTCGCTGCGAGAAAAGGAAGACCCCGTTGTTCAATCGCGCGACGACAGGGCGCGAATCCTGGAACTAAGAGCTGCGGAGCGTGACAATCGCAGCGGCCGCCCGGCCACTATAGTGGTCGTGATCGAAGGCCCATTGTCATGCGATCTGGAGCCCCGTATGCGGGGGACGTGCCGGCGCAGCGACGGGCAGGTCGTTGCCGCCGCCGCCTCCGTCGCCCCCTCGTCGACCTCCGGCGGCGCGCCCTCGGCCGTGCCGTGCCTGGCCGCGCGTGCGGTCGCGGAGGCAGTCACGGGCGAGCGAGCGCGCACGGCAGCCCCACCCGGCGCCAGGTCACGGCCGCGACACGACGCGTCGCCCCCGCCCCCGCCCCCACCCCGCCGGGAGAGGTGGCTCAGGGCATCAACTGATGTCACTGCTGTCCTTCTGACCGGGTGGTCCTAGGTTCGAGTTCCGACAGAGGCAGTATTTTCGACACTAGCTTGTCAGCTATAGGTGACCTACAGGTCGAATTAGGCTTCGACCTATAGGTCGAAGGCTTCGACCTATAGGCTTCGACTATAGGCTTCGACCTATATGTCGAATTCAGCGACTGTCTGGAGGAGAATTCTAGCGGCCGGCTGCTCTGATCGGTTGTTTTCAGTGGTTACTCCGATCAACACCGGGCAATGTGGGAGCAGTACCCTAACAAACGGGCCACGAACTGCGCGCGATCTTTCCTACCTCTTTCTTATCCTCTCCTCACCTCTTACACACACACTAACATGCATTACACTACCACACATGCGTGGAGACCGATCGGGAGCTTAGAGTCCTGGCTGGGGCGGAGCACCGCTGGTGGGAGATACCTGGTTAGAGGAAAACCCTGCTAACCGACTGTAGGTCGCCAGATTTCGCTATCCGGCGTGGGAAGAACACCGCAACCTCACGAGAGAAAAACGTGTACTACACGTATAGGACTAATGACCCTAGTAGTTGACCGGAATCACTAACAATCAATCCATCAATCAATCAAGCCTCCACCCTCGCACGTGATCCCACACTGCACGCCCCTCGCGGTCCACGCTCATCGTATCCTTATATAGCTACATGGAAATTGTACAGCGCGCCAGGAAAGTCTCTCCTCAGTGGCACTTTGGTACTTGCAACAACAAATACGCTGGAAGTAGCGTGTAACAAAAGAAAACGTAAGAAAACTCACCACAATCATAACAGATGCAGGAATTGCTGTCCCCTTCACTTGTTTCTCAGCGATCTGATACTACAACCATAAAGGTAATTTTGAAAAGAAGGACCTGACTCGGCCCAATGCGGAGAGACTTTCCTGACACACTATACCTACCGCAATCAGGACAGAAGCATCGCCGTATTTTCGATTCCCAATACGAGAGTAATCGGCGAATGCGGATAATTTGCCTGTCAATGCAAAGAAACCTTTTTACAAGGCCAGATCGGATGCGATCCGCGGAATACCCATCCCGATTTCAATCCATGGATTATATTTTCCATCTGATGTATAATTGACGTGTTTTCCTTGGTTTCCTTAAGGAGAGATGCGAAATAAATTTTAATAAAATAGTTTTAACTTGTGTTATTACTGATCTCTTTTGAATGTTCATTTTACTAGTTACAAAAACTTTGAATTGAGAGTTTTGCACTTGTTACATTAAAACGATTTTAAGTAAATTAGAGGCACCTACATGACGTATTAAGAGCGCTTTGCGCAATGTTTTCATTTTCGACGATAATAATGGAAGTAGTTCCGAATTGTGATGACTAGGTGACGTGTAGGTTTATGAAACCCGTCTCGTGCTACACCCGATAATTCTGATGGACTATCGTTTTCGGAAGTAGATCTATCGAAACTATAGTGTTCGTGCAGCCCCACAGGATGAAACGTGGGTGCGAAATATACGATGTAATCCTTCATGCTGTACAAACCCTCTGCCATGTACCACATTCGGAGATAGATCATAAAGAAGAAAATTCTAGTCTGCAACTTGCAATTTTCCTTGCTTCCAATAAGCTGTAAGAATTGGACCACAATAATAATTCTCGTGAGATCAGAGATTTTTACGTACAATTGGATTTCTTGAAATGTATACATCTTCTATTACTGTTTACTGTTTTCCTGTTTTCCTGATTGAACAAAAATGAATTACTTTAAAATGAGCTGTATAATTATAATCATTGCATCCTTTTGTTGCATACGTGAGGAAATTGTAATAGTAGTAATAATTGCATTAATAGTAATAATATTAATAAAATATATTAAATGGTTACTAGACATTGCCTTTGAAAGTGTGGCAAGTAACGAATTCAGGACTATCAATATCAGCGTCCAGTACTTTTGCACCTAATGTCTGCGATCCTCTCATTTCATTGGGAAGTTCCAATGCAGTGGCAAACGTATTTCATGAGATAATCTTTGTAGTGTCGTGACAGTTTTCTTTTTACCATTCGCCAAATTTCCATAGTCGTATATCGAGCTATAAAAGAAATGGATTTGAAAACTAGCTTCTTTAATCAGTTTCTTTTGAATTTTCCATGTTATTCACGACCGTGATATTTATTCCTGTTATTGTATGATTCTTTCAAGCTACTTTTTGCATCATCGCTTGAGGTCTTCTCCTTTTTTGGCATTGGGGTCGGCTTTGGGGATGCAACTTTGCCAGCATATCATTGACGTTTCTAAACATCGATGCTAGTAAAACATTGGCCCAAAGTCATCGATATTATTAAACATCAATGTTTTTAAAAAGTAAATTAGTGACCATTGAAGACCATTGGCGTGGGAGAGATTTAATTTGAAAGTGATTTCGTTCATTAATTTTTAATTGAGATTTAGCTGACAAAACGAACTCAGAAAATCATCAGGCCAATTGGCAAAACTTGAATTATCTGATTCGATAATGAAAAAATAATATTGGCTACTTTATTCATGAAAACTCGATATTGTTTATTTTGCACAATTCATCCTTCATCACTTTGGCCTGAAGAGTATTTAATTTATGGATATTTAAAAAGTATTATTTAATTTTGTTATGATGACATTTTTTCATTTAAAAATATCAACAGCGTAAAAACATCGAATACAAAACGTGTATATCGTAAAATCTGTTAAATACATCCATGATTTTATTACAACATGGACGTTTTGTAAACATCAACATCGATGTCGCATTCCCAGTCAGCGCTGCAGTTTCCTCCGCGGCCGCTACCCGTCTTAGGTAGCTCAGGAAACCAATTCTTTTTAATTAACAATCAGATTTAATCAATAATTATGTCAGAGTTAAAACCTCACTTATCTTATGGATGGCCAATCCAAAAATGACATATACTAATGTTATGTATTTTTAAATCTCTTAAGACTGTATTGTCGAACAAGAAGAAATAAATAAAAAAGGGAATCAATTGATTACACATCAGTGCTTCTGACCGGAAGGCTCTAGGTTCCAGTCCCGACGGTGGCAGGATTTTTGACAGTCACTTGATAGGTCGAGTTCAGTCGCCGACTGAAAGAGAAGTCTAGCCGCCGGCTGTTCTGGTCGGTAGTTATCCGTGATTTCTCCAATCAACACCTGGTCAATGTCCGAATAGCACCCCAATAAACGGGAGACGATCCGCGTGTGATCGTTCCCTCCTCTTACTTGACCTATTCTCATCCCTTACTTACCCACTCTTTACTTACATTCACTACACTACCACACATTCCGGGGCAACAAACGGGAGCTTAGAGAGAGTCCCCGCTGGTGGGAGATACCGGGTTGAGGAAAAGCCCGCGATTCAACGTGTAAGTCGGGGCCGGATCTCGCCATCCAGCTGGGAAAGAAGACAGCCACATCAAGTAACAACATTCACTACACTTACGAGAATAATTACTTTAGCAGTTGATTCGCGCGGAATCACCAATCAATCAATCAATCAACTGACGTGTAGGTCGGCGCCAGATCTCGCCATCCAGCAGTTCACCACCTCAGGCGATAAAACATGCACTATACTAACGGGACTAATTACCTTAGTAGTTGACGCGCCAGGAATCACTAATCAATGAATGAATAAATCAATGAATCAAATCCGCCGCCGCTGCCGCTGGGGCGCGCCCTGTCTGTGCGGGCGCCGAGGGCGGGCCAGCGTCGGAGCGTCACGAACTTCACGCGCGAGGTGCCTGGGAAAGGCAGAGCGGCGGCTCGTTTTGTTTTGACGCTGTGCATCCACACCCACGAGGAATGCGTTGCTGTATTATACGACGTCTGGCCTTGGCGCGCGCGGATTCACTCGGCATATCTAATTCTCTGCTCTCATCATCCCCGGGCCATGCGCAGAACTAATGTGAGTGAAATGAGACGCAGAATTATAACGTACCATTCACATGTGCAGAAGTAATAATGATAATCTAGCTCTGGTTTCCTTTTATGATGTTTATTTAAAATTAATTTCGTGAAGTAAGTTTTAAATAATGATGTGTTCAAAATCTCAAAGTACAGTGCTATTATCCCTGAGAACTGATCTAAAGCAAATGGTCTTTGAGAAAAATCTATGTTGTTTGTTTTTTGTTCACATGCGTTCAGCTCATCGGATTTTCAAATCCTGTATTTGTTTTGCTTTACTTGGCTGAATTTTGAATTAAATTAATTAATCTGTAGTTATGATACGGCACCACGGGGAGTCAGATGTGAGCTTTAACTGAGAATCAACTTCGGAGTCACGTCCTAATCATTGAATGACTTTTTTTAAGTACTTGGGCATGGAAGAAAAATAGATTGCCATTACTGCCACACACGTTCTCAATATTATTGTATCTCACATAATCAAAGACTTCCCGTTTGAGTTTGCAAAAGAACAGTTTGCAATAATCACGGAAAACCGCGTAAACTATAATAAGAAGTAAAAGTGTACCTCGAAATTAATTATTGAGCTGCATTATGCGGCATATTGTTCATTTCCTTGTCATAAAATTATTCGACAACGTGACAAATCAATTTATTTCCAATAATATAATAATATCCCATCAACTGTATTTACTTCAAAAGCTCAGAAAGTTGGATTGATAATAACTTGCCTCGATTGAAATATTGTAGTGTATTCAAAAATAATCGTTTACCGTAGAGCATTTATTCGAAGTCAACGATTTCGTAGCTTGTCAAACAATATTTAACGGTAATGACAGTCCTTGATTAATTAAATATGACCATCCGGAAACCATTTTGAAATACAAATAAAATGTGCAAAATGTCTTTGCCAAATTCCTAACGGTGGTGTTGCCCATAAACAAAATGTGTCAAACGACAGTACGGATTTAGTGCTGCTGTTTTTGGAACTGAATTATACGCGAGGCAATACTTCCGCTTTCTTTTAGCATACTGGTCCGACCGGTTCTTCAAATCCTTTTTTTCGAATTTTAGTTTAGAATTATAATCTAAGTGAGCGACTACAGTTATGCTCATAATATAGGCCATCGAATAGAGAGATATTCTATCGACTTCTTAATGTGATGGACGGGGAAAAACGAATGAATTCTTATGATTCGTCCTAACGAGAACATGAATGGAGTAACTTACTGGCATTTAAAAAATCGTAGATGCAAAATGCCGATTTATGTTACTATAATTTTAATGATATTGTAGTTTCGTGTGAATTATTCGAAAGCGAGTGTGTCTTTATTCCAAAAGTCCATACATGAATTTTATTATGATAATTGTTGCTTAAGAGAGATTTTACTGAATCTTTTATTTACACACCTAGACCTAATATCGCATTGGTGTGAAATGTTGATTTAAAGTGGTTTGGACAAATTTCATCACGTGTTTCGTTCAGAAGAGTTCATTGTATGAAAACTAATGAGATTGTTAATGCCTAAGTTGTCGGAATTATGTATTCATTGTTTGGGGCTTCAATAATTGCAATAAATAATAAGTCAATTAAAAAATTGCACCGCTGATTTTTATCAATCAAGTGCTTACATAGCCTGCAGACTAAATCTTCCTTTGGCTACAGACTAAATCACCTTTCGTCTGTTTGAAATATAAAAACATAACAAATGGTGAATAATTCTGGAAGTCGAATAATCATGGCATTAGAGTTAACTTACTAACCAGTATATAAGACATCAGAAACGTACGTATTGTCACCAAACAAACACAACATGTATGAGCATGATATTAAAATATAACATTTTATAGTAAAATTTGGACGTAGTAAAACTCCGTCACGATCCCAGCCGTGGTGGTCACTTTTATGAATCTGCTGATTTCACTTTGTACCAACGTAAGGAGTATCTTTCCTGCTCTTGAATTCGAAATCTTTGAAAAAAATATTTTTGAGCACGAAGAGACTACTGTGCTGCGATTTTCGCCCATGAAGGCGGCATTCACCATTTGCCCTTGAATTTCGAAATATATTGCAACCATCGCTTTCTTAGCATGAGCGAAGAGCCTCGCTTGCCCGTTCTGGTTCAATATCGCTTCCATCCCCCTTCTAAAAATCCAAAAATTGCAAAATAAAATATTCAGAATAGCTGCGAAAGCACTTTGGTTTATAAGAAACAACTCTCTGCACTCGGACTTAAAAATCCCATCCCTCCAAAACTACACACATTCTCTATCTTATGGCTTCTTGTTTAACATGCAAAACGTCCCCGATATCTTATATTTCCGAATAGGCCCCATTGATCCCTCACCTCTGAGGCTAAGACAGTTACCTTCTCTGCTCGTTTCTCACACATCATATTAGTTATATTATTCCTCTAATCACTTAGAGATTCTTAATTGAATTTTCTGATATTAATAGTCAAATTGTCAATGTCTGTCATTTTATTATGTACAATGGGTTTTCAACAAACACCACAAAGATCCGAAATCTGAACTGTAAAACATCATCTCGAAATGAAGTTAATTGTAAATTTAAAAAGAAAGAAGAGGTGTCGGTGAGTATACACCGCGGCAGAGGCTTCACGTGCAACAAATGATATCCGCCTGTTCGCGTCGTTTTTATAACAATAATAACAATGAAACTTAATATCTGCTGAAGCTAAGGTTATAGTCTTTTTTTTGCCTTACTACTTTAATAAACTGACATTTACATAATTACAAATACAATACAGAGCTTTGGGCAGATAATGACAACTGACATTTCACGACTCTATCTATATGAAATGAGCTGAATATGACATATCGTTTAAGAAAATTATCATTGCCATTTGATCTCTACTTCAAATCTCGTGTGATATAAAGTTCATATTGTTTATAATAAAGCTATCAGAATATCAGTAATTTTGATTAAGGAAAATGGCAGAAGTCATGACTTGCACTCGAATGCCATAACTTGTAACAATTTGCGGAAAAGGTCAGATTTTACATTTATATAAATGCTAAGCATACTCTTTAGGATTTAAAGAGTATTTGATTGATTAAATGATTTATATTTATTGATTATTGTTTATTGGATGATTTTTATTAATTGATTTCTTAGGGTACTGCCCCGAAATTCACCTGGTATTGATTCGAGAAACGACGGGAAATTATCAATCAGCGCACCCGTTTACTAGAGTTCACCTCGAGACAGTGTCTGAATTTGACCTCTCTAAGAAAGAGTCGAAAATCCGACACCACCGTCGGAACTCGAACCCTAGGACCACTCAGAGCCACTACAGAGGCCTTTGGCTTTGCCATCTCTGAGGTAAACTGGGCCGGTTTAAGAGAGTATTTGAGTGAATTCCGAGAAACCTAAATTAGAATGGTGGCTGGGGCCAAGGATTTAGTTATTCTGCCAGTTATTAAAGGCCAAGGATTTAGTTATTCTGCCAATTATTAAAGGGCCAAGGATTAAGTTATTCTGCCAGTTATTAAAGGCCAAGGATTTAGTTATTCTGCCAATTATTAAAGGGCCAAGGATTAAGTTATTCTGCCAGTTATTAAAGGGCTAAGGATTAAGTTATTCTGCTAGTTATTAAAGGGCCAAGGGTAAAGTTATTCTGCCAGTTATTAAAGGGGCCAAGAATTAAGTTATTCTGATAGTTATTAAAGGACCAAGTTTTAAGTTATTCTGATAGGCGGTTATTAACTATCAGAATGGTAGCTTACGAGCGAAGGTATTTCGATATCCCTTGAAAAACCTTCTGAGCGTTTTTTAATTGTATATCTGCTTTTAGCGACAATTATTGCCTTACTAAAGTTTTAAACAAAAACAATAAAAAAACCAACGAGGATCATCCAGGAAGGACCTTCTAATTAACATGTCACAATTTTATTCTTAGCACCTTCCGAGCTGTAGGTGAGTGTATCTGCAGCGGTTGAGCGCGGCGGTGGCGTCGGCGTCGCGTGCGAGGGGAGGGGGAAGGGGGCGTGGCGCAATAAGCGGAGCGCCGAGTAATCACTGCCCGCGGTGCCCCCCGGCGCTGCGGAATGCGGAGCCCTCGCGCAAACAAGCGTCGCCCGGATCTGACGGACGAAGCGAAATGCCTTCAACTTGGAGTGAGAACGGAACAAGAAATTGTGTGTTTTGAAATTCGGTCTAATGCCAGCCTGCCCCCCACCCCCCCAATCACAAAAATACACAATAAAATGCTTGTCGAGGCAGTAGCTGGCACGCACGCAAAGCTCCTGTGATTTGCAATAATGAATCTAATCGAGTGTAGATATGTTTTTGTTTGTATTTGGCGATTAATTTTTATATTAAACACATTTATTAATTTTGGAAGGTTTACATCGTTCAATACAATTACTTTACAGATGTATTTTCAGACTTGTTCTAGTTAAAATATCTAAGCTAACTTAATCTATACATTGGAGAGGATACTCTAGGGGAGAACCTCGGTGTTAAGAATCGTGGTTGAATAAAATTTTGAGGAAGGCTTCAAAAGGAAATCTATTTTTTATTCGAGTGTGGGTAAGAGTTTTCGGTAGTGTGTAATGGGATCCTGCTGGTATATCTGTTATGTTTCGGTAAAAGTCGTATGATATTTGTGCTATTTGGATATTGATGTTTAATTCTGAATGGAGTTGTTTATTACTTATGAACCAGGGGGCATCTTAAAAATTTATTTTGCATTACTTGAATTTTATTGACATTTGTGGGGGCTGCGTTTGTCCATATGGGGCATGCATAAAGCAGAAGTGGTCTGATTCTAGTTTTGTATGGTGTTGTACTGTTTGTGTATGACAGGGATTTGTGTTTGTTGATTAGAGGCCGGAATTGGAATAATTTATTTCTTGCTTGTTTAATTTTGATATCTATGTGGGTTTTCCAGATTAGTTTTATGTCCAGATGAAGTCCTAAATATTTTATGGGTTGTGATGGTGGGGTCCAGGTGATGGGGGAGTTGTTCATTACTAGCAGAGTGGGGGAGGTAAACTTTCTGAGTGTGAAGATTTTTGCTATTGTTCATATTTGGCGATATTGGGTCGGTAATCCGACTTGGCCGGCCAGCTACCGGTGTCCCCCATGCCTGTGCCTAGTTGAATTCCCATGCTTGGGGTAAGAGCGACATGAGGCGAACATGACGTATTCTCTTCACCTTAACTAGCAAGAACCGCCTGCCTGAGCTCTTCTTCGTCACACAGCTAGAGAAACTGGAATAATTTTGAAGGGAAGCTACAACACTATTTTCGCCTCGACCGGGAATCGAACCCGGGACCACAGCACGCGAAGCTAATACGCTGCTCATGAGCCATTCCAGAGGCTTAGATAAATTTTTATAATATGAAAATAGTAATCATCAGGTCTACTAATATTTATACTTATTTTTATTTAATACCTGGCTATAACTAAATATAACCCGATGAGCATAACTTATAATTAAAAGCCCGTTTACAAAAACAACAGAAATACCTAAAGTAACTCCAGTTTTCCACTTAGAACATTTTTATAATATTTTTGCTAATAAATACATTTCCATTACGACCTGCAACCCATCGCGAAAGAGTGCCACATTTCTTGTGCCAAAACCCACTCATAACAATGTGGGACACCACAACCCCAGCAAAAACACTCCTTCTTTGGCCAGCCTCCTCATCCCAGTTACTAGCGGCGCTACTACCTCAGCCCCAGAGCGCAACGGCGGCGCGGCGAGAGGACGCGCTGCGCGACGCGGCGGCTAATGAGGGGCGATTTCGCGCTGGCGGACGCGAACAAAAAGGCGGGCGGTCGCGGGGCGAAAAGCCGCTGCCGGCTGCCGAATAATTCGCGAGACGGGCGGAATTCATTAGCGGAGGTCGCCCGAGGAGGTTTTTGCGACGGACGCGGTGGACGAGGAGGAGATGGCGGTGGAGGAGGAGTTGGGTGCGCCAGCGCGGATCCGGGAAAATGGTGCTGGGTTTGGAGAAGTGGTTACTGCGGCGGATGACTGCCTGCACGAAAGTGAAGAGACGCTGTCTTGCGTGGGTTAGCGCATGAGACTAAATACATGCTGGGCAATAATATTCATATTATGTAATACATATATTTGAAAATATTAATATGGTATATTTAAAACACTAAGAATTTTCGATTTGAAAGGAACTTAAGGTTTCTTCTCACGCAATCCTTTTTAAAAGAGAGGTAGTGGGCCTTGTATGGGCTCTCGTTATTCTTATTGTTTTTATAGTAAAAATACTAAATTTGAATAACATATTAAAAATTAATAGAATTATCTTGTATCTGTCGTCATTTGTTTATTATGATTTTTGGTCCTCACAAGTCCTTCTTCAAGACAGTCTTAGTCAAGAGAAAGCAAGAGAATGTGAGCGTTAGATTATAGCTTGCAAAGCGAAGATAGTGAGATTTTTTAAGTTCGAAGATTGATTCTGCTTTAATGCTAAAAATAGGAAGTGGGTAATATATTAATACGCTCTTAGTGTAATGGTCTGTTTGTGCGATTATGTGCTGAGTTGCAATGTGATAAAATGGCGGTTGCTGCAAGATTCTATGCACGAGATCTGAAGTGGATAGCAGAGAATAGAAGTGCAGGCAGCGTGGTCTAGAGGATAGACAGTCAGGTGACGGTGGGGAGAGAATGAAGAACAAGCAAAGATAGTGACGAAATAGGTGATGGAGGGTGGAGGCAACGGTGAAATGTGAAGGCAGTGAAGGAGGCAAAGGCGGAGAAGCTGGAGACGCGAGAGCGCATCCTGGAAATTGGTGCGGAGTTCGGCGAAGATCTCGTTGCTACTGTACACCGTCTGCACGAAAACGAGAAGGAGGGTGGTGTGTCGAGGTGACGGGGTCTGGAATATTCGAAGCATGACGACCGCAGGAGAAGGTGGTAGGGAAGGCACAGGTGGAGACGGGAGGCCGCGAGGTTGTAAGTCGAGGCGAAGGTGAGATGAAAATGACGAGTAAGCAAAGATAAGTGTCGAAGGCGGTCATGGAGATTCGAGGTCTGACCGAACGGGAAGGTGGTAGAAGAAGCGAAAACAGAGGAGAAGGAGGCGATGGGGGTGTAGCTGGAGACGCAAGTGCGGATGCGGGAAATGGTCCGCCTTTTTGGTAAAGAGCTTCTAGTGGCGATTGACCACCGGCACGAAAGTGAGAAGATTTGATTGTGTGCTGAGATGCGAGGAGGCAGGTTTGGCAATAGTCGCGTCGCGTCGACGCATGACGGGTGGAGGTAATGACGGAGGTTGCGGGAGGGATAGCAGAGGCGGAGGCGGTATGAAAATGAAGTAATTGGGAGACCGAAACGAGGAAGCAAATATAATGGCAAAGGCGGTAACGAAGATCTGAATAGGGGCGGCCGTAAAGGCAATAGTGGAGTCGGAGTGAAAGGTAGAAACGGCGATAGCGATGTATGAAAGCTAGGGTCGAGTCGGAGAAGGCGGAGGCGATGGCGAAAGAAGAGTTGGAGACGAAGCTGGCGGATAGCGAGGAACACGGTTTCAGAGAAAACTGGATCTGGTAAAGCAATGCACAGCGTTCAGAAACCAGCTCCTGGCGGCAATCGAGCAACGTGATGTTGCGCAACGGAAATATAGATGCACACGCGATGCGGTGTAACCGCCTCAAGCCAGGACTACCAAACGTACCGACACTGAGGTTTCTGCAAAAGAAGTAACATGTAGCAACATTCGTCTACAACTTGCTAAAACTGTATTAAATTGTCTGTGAGTTGAATTTATTTACGATTGTGCCCCAGCTTCAATGTCACATTCTCGTAGTGCTATTTGATTCATAGTACTTTAGTTCACATCAAAATCAGTAAATTAGTAAATTAACCAACTTCACAGGTTTAACGCCATGGAATTAGCAAAACTCATGTCTACACACAGGGATTTCATTAATGTAAATGTATTTTTGAACATTTTGTCACGAATTCTACAGTGAAAATCAGCACTTACTTTTTGCTTGTATAAAAATTAATATTAAGAATAAGATCCAGAGATATGAAATAAAATCTTGCATCATAGTAGCATTTTAACAGCTCGACATTGAGGAATGGTGTCCATGACTTTTAACTTTGTACGTTAATAAACGTTTTTCATGTAAGTTTACTGCGAATTTGAAACAACACTGTTAAAAAACATCTGGCCAACTAGTTCACCCACTTCCTCATTCAGTCGGCAACCAACAATGAAAATACATCTGTCGCATTCGAAACACATTAAAAAGCAACCGTATCATCGAACTGGAAAACTGACACGAGATACGATAAGCAAATTTATACACCACGGTTTCATTCTGCCAGCTTGAAAGACATTCAAGGAAGTCCTCGTGAGATATAAACTGTTCAAAGACCTCTGCACCGCTCGACTTCGAAGGGAAGGTGAAGAAACCTTTGATGATGGATCGTGGGTAGTGACCTAGCTAACCGCACGGGAAGATCTTAGTCTACCGTCTTCGGAAAGCTGAAATAAAAACCGATCGGCAGCAAAGTAAAGGAGATAAAGGAGAGAAAAAAAGGAAAACTTTCAGAGAAAGAAAAAAACAACCTGCTTAATCACTTATGATGCAAACAAATGGAGAGACTTTTGCAGTGTTATTAAGGAATATTGCAAGTGAATTTTGCATGCAGAAAAATACTAGATTCCAAGGTCTTTCTCTCGATACATAAATGGTAGATCATCTCTGAGAAGCTTTCTACAGCATTACATATCTCTAAAACAAAGCAATATGTTAATGCGAAATGGTGATCAGTGATCACCAATTGAATGCGCTCATGCCTAACTCCTGTAGAATGCTGAGGATGTTTTATTAAAAAACTTCGCTGACAAGTATTGTCGATGTTCTTTCGTTCGGGAAATCATTTACCCAATTATCGGCACCATCATCGGCATCATCATTCATCTCAAATTAGTACAGCAGGAAACCTACCTATATCCTATGAATTTGTCTGCTAGTATTCAGGGCACTGATGAACCCTGTCAAATTAGAAATGTTGTAATAGAAAATATTAATGAACAATGATATTTTTCTAACACTAATGCAAAGTTATTACAAGTGCTTTCCAAAGTTTATGCAAGCAGAACAGAGTTATCTAAAGATTCAATACATTTAATTTTGAGTGAGGAAAATTGTATTTTCAAACGTTTACAGCATCGGCTCCCTAAGTTCTCCATAGGTAACATCTTCCTAAGCGTTTGAGATATCAGGAGGCGGTTTGAACTAACTTGCACTTGATGATGGGGGAAATATCACATACTTTTATTGCATACATATTTCAAGTCTCTCTCCAAATACTGTTAACAATATGTATGGCTAAAAGAAGAAATCTTCCACAATATTTTCATTTAGAAGATTATTTCATTTTACTCATTCATCTGGACTCCCACAAGATTTCTGCGGTAAACACCGAGTATACTCTGAACAAAACTTGTATTATTGTGTTCCGCTCTTTGAAAACTTTGTATAGCTTGTGGAAACTATTTTAGCTTCAATTAAAAAAAAGTTGTTCTCATTGATACCCTCGTTGGCAAGAACTCGCTTAACACGAATTTCGCCGTAACTTGAACAAAACTTCGATCCCGGCAAGAGATTACGGTAATACGGACATTTATAATACTTGAATAACTCGAATTTTTGTAACGAACTCCGATTATTTTGGTTCGTTGGAATTCGTGTTAATGAGGGTTTATTGTATTAATATCTCCCAAATTACACATTTTACAAACAAGATAATCAAGTGAGTTATTTTCTCTTATCATGCAAGTTCATCTACAACAAAACCGCGTGCTTCAAAACCGATGTACCCAACTTAAGTGATCCATCTGCATTCTGGATATAAATTGTTATTGTAAGAACTGGGCCCACTTGGGGAAGTGCCCTAATTTTCGAAGTTGAACGCCTTGGAGGCCACGAGTTCGGTGGTTTGATTGATTGATTGATTTTTTCGTGTTTCCGGGCGCGTCAACTGCGGGTGCGTTCCGTTAGTGTAGTGCATGTTTTTTTCTCGGGAGATGGTGGTGATCTTCACCTGCTGGATGGCGAGATCCGGCGCCGACCTACCGTCGGCTAGGGGGGTTTCTCCCTAACCAGGACTCTCCCACCAGCGGGGCACTGCCCCAGCCGGGACAAACTCTAAACTCCCGACCAGTCTCCCAGGATATGTGGTAGTGTAGTGCATGTTAGTGTAAGTGTGTGTGCGTGTGTTAGGGGAGAGGAAGGACAGATCGCGCGCGGTCCGAGGCCCGTTTGGTAGAGTACTGCTCCGGCATTCACCTGGTGCTGATTGGAGAAACCACGGGAAACTATCAATCAGAGCAGCCGGCCGCTAGAATTCTCCTCCAGACAGCGACTGAATTCGACCTAGCTGAAAAGCTAGTGTTGAAAAACCTGCCGCCGTCAGGACTCGAACCTAGGACCTTCCGGTCAGAGGCGCTGCAGTGACATCAGTTGATGTACTGAGCTACCGCTCCCGGTACGAGTTCGGTGGCAGTTGCGGTTCTCTTCCGCGTCACCGCCCTGTGCAGCCGCCACGTGCATCGAGCTCCGTTGTTGAAAACCTCTCACAGGGAGTGAAGGCAGCGTCGGATGATGGATGGAGTGCGCCGGGGAGGGAACCGGTCCCTCGCCCGCGGCGCCTGTCACGTGGTGCGGGCGGGCGGGCGGGCGAGCGCGGGCGGCTATCGTGATCAATGGGGCCACCGGGGTTCGCCCGGGGCCCCACGCGAGGAGCGGTCGCTGACGGGCGAGCAGGGCGGTGACGCGTGAGAGAGCACCCAGGTACGGAGCTGGAATCTCGTGCCTCGCTGAATTTCTAATATTTCCGTCTCTTAAATGCACCGAACCTGTTAGTTTTCATTTTGATTTCATATGAGCCCCTTTTTGGCTGGCAATCGAGTAATATACATACGTACATCACTCACTGTAGGGCCTTTTCTGGTCTACCAATCGAGGCAAATTAGGTTTTATTCGACGCGACACAGTTTTCCTACTGAGGAACAGATCATATTTTTCGGATCTATTTACAAGATTCTAAGAGGTGTCTCTAAAAAAGTGTTTTTATGAGATTAAAACACCATTTGGGTAATTCATGACACCTACAGAAAAGATAAATGAATGGCTCATCCAAATCCTCTCGCAGAGACAATCTGATCGGCACAAATCTTAGCCGGTTCCCTCGGGAATGTTCTGTTCACGTCTTTTGTTAGTTTCAATGCACGTAAGAGTGCACTGGTGAAAGGCCGTGAGTTACTGTACTCTCTTTCCGGCATTTACCTTAATCTTTACTACTTGACTCATCAAAATTTCGATAAGTAAATTAATTTTGTAATGAAACTGAAATTTAAACCTATATTTTAATTGATACTTGTTGTTGAAAAGGACGACCCGCGCAACTGCAAAATGTTTAAAATTAATTTTTATTATGAACTTTCAAATACTTTTATAATGAAAATACTCGCCGGTCGCGTCATGTTAAGCTAGTATTGTGTAATTTATTATAATGTTAACCGCGTGAATTTCACAGCGCAATGCGCGCGCTGATCTTCTCCCCCGCGCGAAGAGGACCATCGTTGGGGTTCATAGGTTGCATTTCTTTGCAACTTTTTCCCTTCTCTTTCTCCTTGTACCTCTCTGAACTCTCCTCTCTCTTTCATCTTTTCTTGTTATGAGTCATATTCAACCGGCTTCAATGTGTCACATTCAACCGGGTTCAACGTGTTATATTCAACCTGGTTCAATGTGTCACATTCAACCGGGTTCAACGTGTTATATTCAACCGGGTTCAATGTGTCATATTCAACCGGGTTCAATGTGTTATATTCAACCGGAGCGTTCCGCCGGAGCAGCGGCCGCTGACGGGTGAGCCGAGCCATGACTACTGAAAGAACACTCAAGTATCCATGTGCTAACGGTTCGGGGGCGAATCTGGCTTATTCTGGAATTAGCCGATTAATGTTCACAATGGGTGGATAAAGGCGAATTACACACAAC